>JAQIWN010000250.1:0-41649 GCA_034699025.1 Entomobrya cf. arborea Gr-Col-00668
GGATTCAACGGCTGATCTGCTAGAAGGATGATGTATAGGCATGCAGAAAACCATATCTATTTTATATTCGTGGCGTGGCAAGTATAGCGAAAAAGTTCTCTATCATTGATGGAATCATTGGTGTAGAAAAAAATGATGAACGACGTGTTATAACAACAATCGTACAAAGAAAGCATGTTTTTACAGCAGCACATCAACTATACACTAACACATTACCTTGGCACAAGTTGAAAAAATGATAATACTATAATATTTCTGATGTAATAATATACCAGTTCCAGTATATGATACCTCTGTTCATACCAGTTCAATTGGCTTTTGACCATTGACATATACATAAGAATTTTATATATACATTGATATGCATAGGAAAGGTAAGAATAGTAGCACCAAAATGCATGATATGAATAAAGTGAAGCAAAAATGAGTAGTAGTGGTCCATAACTTGCGCTGTCCATTGTAATAAGAGAGATTGGTTGTTGGAGAGTACACCAGGGAAATTGGATTGTGCGACCGAATATTATTGAATTCTGAGATGGTTTTGTTGTAAAAGTCCACCACTTGATAGTACATACACATAAAAATGGCTATATAGCTTTTTCACTTCATAGTATACAATAAGCTTGTTGATTTGGTTGTCTTTGAAAAGAAGAATGGAGTATGGAGTGATGTGGTAATTCACACTGTAGACTGAAAAAATATTAATAAAAAAGGAAATAGCTTATAGAAGTTGTCTTCCCTTAATACTTTCCATCTCAACTCGCTCTGGTTTCTAGGTTTTCATTTTTTCAAATAAAAAATGAGAAAGTAAGAAGACTGACACGTAGATATTTTTAAAAGCTGAGTGCTCAGCTTACATACACATACTACATATTCCCACAACACATCACATCACACGTATGTATAAGTGACCAGTACACAGAAATTTCATTGTTGCCAATACAACTTACGAAAAATACGGCCAAAAGGCAAGGAGAGATCGTCGATGAGTTTTTGCTCTGTTAAGTTCAAGCGAAAAATATGTAAGCTGCTTTGGAGAAAGTGCCATTTATGTCATTGTCAATATTGTATGAAAGAATGGACGTAGGTATGTGGTAGACGATCAGTATAGTCATTCGTAACCCAGAAAAATTGTAATAATAATAACTTGAAAGGTAGAAGAGAAAAGCAGACGAGCCAAGGTGATGTGTTAGGGGCATTGGGGAATATGGGAATTTAAAAAAAATAGGCTAGTTTCTCAATTGATTTGGCATGGCACTATTCTCTTTTATTGTGTTCTTTCGCTCGGACTCTTCACAATATTTATTTTTTTGTGGGTGCTCAGGT
This sequence comes from Entomobrya cf. arborea Gr-Col-00668, assembly GCA_034699025.1. NCBI lineage: Eukaryota > Metazoa > Arthropoda > Collembola > Entomobryomorpha > Entomobryidae > Entomobrya > Entomobrya cf. arborea Gr-Col-00668. The sequence continues at coordinate 1,327 of JAQIWN010000250.1, forward strand.
GCTTCGGTTAGCAGAAATGATGGAATTTTATAAAGTTCCCTTTCCCTCTTCCTATTTCCATTTTCCCTTTTTTCTCTCTGTCTTTTAACCCTTTGCCATTTGCTTGGTTTACATACATATGAAATGGTGTAAAATACAAAGAAAAAGGGGAAAAGGAGAAAAGGGTTTCTAGTTGAAATTGAAAAAAGAGTACTCACCGGAATACCATTCTGACATAATAATACCTCTCCTTTGTATGTATACATGTTTACATTTCCCTCTATAAGGGTCTTTACAAAGTAAACTTGGAAATGGTTCAGTCAATTTGATATTATGATGGAAATGGGAGAAAGTTAGAATAAAATGAAAACAAAGAGAGAGGACTCTTTTATGGGATAGGGATCACTGGGTAAAAACAATTACCTAACTTATCCCTTTATATAACATGCAATCAAGGAATGGAGAGAATGCGAAGTGAATACGCCATTCTTTCATGTTATGGGGAAAACTTGTGTTAAAAAACAAAAGAAAAAGATTTCGGTGACAAATTTCGCATTACATAAGAAAATTGTTAAAAGCGTTTTAAGGAGCTTTACCCATCAACTGTACTATTTTATATATTCTAACATGACACCCTACTACTGTTGGCTTTTTCCTTGCTGCACTCACATATTAAACGCAAAATCATACAAAACAACATTTTCCCAAAAATAAGCAGTGGGCCTATTTTGTTTCTTACTTTTTCTTAAGAACGGTAGTAATTCTCTTGAAGTAGACTTAAATAGCAGAAAAAGTATTCAAAGCGTATAATTACTCGTAATGGGATTACTTGACAAACAAGGATGAGAAAAGAAGAAATAAAAAAAGATGCAGCTCTTCAATTTACATGTTCCATGATTAGTAATGATGAAAGTGAGAATCGATTCTCCACCAAGCGAATTTTCTCAGCCAAATTTCCACTTTATTTTTTTATTCAATAAAGCTTAAGTGTACACATAAGAAAACATAAATAAAATAATTCTCTATTCAATAATTCCAAATCTTGGGTCTATAAACACCTTGTTTTTGCACTGTTAAACATTCAACGTGTTTGAGTAGCCATTCTTCATGCAGCTATTTAATTTGATCCGTAATCCTTACCATTTTTACTATTTGTAAAAGTAGTGACTATACGAGGGGCATGTTGAGAATGGTCTCATAAAATAAAATGAACACTTCGAAAATAAGAATACATAAAACATTTTTCGGCCTAACCATTGTTGCTCACTTCTTTTCTACAGATTTTGTTTGTTTTGTTCATTTATGTGAAGGTTATTTAACAGCTCACTTTTTTGTGCTTCGCAAAAAAACCAATGCTTTTTGATTGTTCATCTGTAACGAGAGCAAACACATGTTGTTGACCTGTCCGCTCTCTCTCGTATAAACAGATTTTGCTACCATTGCAGCTGCTACAGTAGTCTAAACGACGACATTACGATCACGATGATGCCATGCTCTCTTTTCACTTTGTTCTCTCCATCAAATGCAGTTGTTGTGTTATTAGCATCACGCCGTCATTTCATCATGTTCGTTCAGAAGTTTAGTAGTTGCACATTGTTTGTTACGAGACAGTGAGCCACTATCCTAAACATTTTTAATACATTATACAGCAAAACAACAAGTTTTTCATGTGCATACCTCTCTCTAAGCATCATTATATTACTAAAACTGACAACGTACTTTCTCCAACAAAACCAAGTGTTTCTATTATATGATAATGTTGGTGGTGATCAAACAGTAAACTTTTCTATCGAACACTTAAGCCCACAAGCATTATTTCCTCTATTTACTTTCATTTATACTTTTTTCTCAAATACCTCCAAATCGTGAATGGGAAATAAAGGGTTAAAATGGATGTATTTTCACCACTGCATTGTATTTGATTTTTGGATTTTGTCGTGTATTTTGTTAACTAGACATTTTTGCGTTTTTTGGGCATGTGTCTAGCAGCATGAAGAGTTCACACAGAGCTAAAACGTACACAACACATGCTATTTCCATTTTTTGTCCTCATTTCCATTGCTATGCAAATCCTACCCTCCTCTTGCATTTCAAATTCAAAATATTATACCGAGTTAATGTAAAGTAAACAAAAGGGGAAAATAAAAACAACTTTTACTATAGTCATCAGCGCGCAGCGCCGTAAAATTCTGATGGTGTTTCTAGTGGTCGTAGAAGCAGTGGTATTGTGTCCCTAAAAATGAAAATAGCTTTACCTCAGTTGATGTATTATACATTATGTGTGCTTGTTTGGAAAAAAGCGAGAAAAAAAAACAAAGTTTACACAAAAAGGAGAGCGAAATTTCGTGTTAAATATCATATCAACATGACTGTCACAGAACTAGAACGAGAAGGGAACATATAATCCCGATTTGATGATCGGTTTGTTGAGTTGTGTAAAAAGTGAGGGCATTTTGTGTGTTTAGGCAGATGGGAGAAAGTGTAAAGAAATGTGTTTTGTTGAGATATGATATATGTTAAGTAACAATGATTTATGGTTTGACTACAACATTTATGTGTTTTCTTGGGATCAGGTGCCCCTTTTGCCGGTAATGGGGACGGGGACGGCGTGCAGATCATTTGGGTTGACCTGGGCCAGAACTTGACAATACCTTGTGGAAGTGTGTCCTCCCGGGGAATCGGGCAGTCTGTGATATGGGAACATGATGGAAGAGGCTCCCTTACGAATCATGTCCAAAAAGATGGTAGCATATTTTTCCACCAACTCCAGTTGTCAGACTCGGGAATCTACTCTTGTTCATTGGAAGAACCTGATGACGACAGCAGTAGTAGTAGCAGTCTTTACAAATCATCATCAGAGACAAACTTTCATCAGAATACCCAAAACTGGCCTTCGTATGAGACTCGATTTCATATTCGTGTAAGAAGTAAGTGCTCCAATTATTATATATTTTTTATTAGGGTAATTGATCCAATACCTTGTAATCTTTCTATACAGTCTGGACAATTTATCTGCAAATCTGGCAATTAATAGCGTCACAAATCCCATATATTTTATCTTTTTATCGTCATATCTTTATGACATGCTAGCACATACATTGTATATATGATATAAAAGATATACTATAAGCAAACTAATGTAGGAAGAGTGCAAAAGGTAGAAAATTTGATCACGCAACATCGTTTTACTCATCATATCCTTGGCCTAACATCATCAAATCACATCACCTCACCAACATGCATCATTTCAGCACTTCCATGAAATAAAGTGCTGTTTCTCCTTTTTGCATATTTTCTCAAAAGATAAACACAAAATGCATGATGTTACCTAGAAAATAGCAGAAGCTATATATGCTTATACATCACGATGATCATCCAGGCAAATGAGCCACCTTGACTCTATTATATTTTCCTTTGTCTGTCCAATGAAACGTGCATAAAATCTGATAGCCTGTTAGAACTAAGTTAAGTAAACCAAGTTGTCGTTTGCATCTTTTTGATATTTTTCGAGGAAAAGTTTTTATTTTTTTGTGATACTGATTGACAGGGTAGTATAAACTCACCACGTTGTCCTTTTTCTTCTTCCACTTTATCTGTTTCAAATAACTTTTCTTTGATCTTCTTCTGCCCTGCTGGTATTTACCATACATATTTTATAGGCAATAATATGAATACATCCACCCACATGTGTCTTATGACTATGACATCCTTTTTTACTTATAAAAGTATGAGTAGTGGTAGAAGTATTCGTGGTACAGCCAACTTTCCTAGCACCAAGTAAAAGCCACCACGACTATTGCCATTCAAACTGATTTTCCGATGAAAAGTTTTTTTTTGGGCATAAACTTTTTTCGTTTCTAGTAAGCCTTTATTATTCACTATACTAGCAAGGGTGTGGTTCCTTTTTCTCTATCTCTCCGTTCTGTTTTATTCCGTCTGACTCATCATGACCAGAGATATTTCTGTAGGATAACTAGTCCACCGAAAGAAAAAAAGGAAGCAATCGGTCAGGTAGAACGGAAATTGGAAACTTTTCTGCATACACATATCTCGTTCCCAAATCAAATCAGTGTGGCAGGGTTCATGGTTTGTTTGCTTGGTCGGCATGTCGTGCCATGCCAGTTTTTGTTTTTGTCTTCAGCATAACAAGCTAGCGATATGTATTCATTTGGTTTTTTTCTCTTTCATTTCTTTTGTGGGAAAAACTATCCATTTTTGATTGAACACAATCAGTTTATCTTTTATTGCTTTTCACATTTCCATGTATTTTCATTAATGTAATTTATTTATGTGTTTGTGCATTTCAGCTCCACCTCAGTTACTGAAGAACGTGACAGTAAAGCCTTTTACAATACTAGCCTTGGTGATGTGGGAGGTAGAGGAAAAGAATGGGAGTGGGGGCTATCCGATACAAAACTTTCAAATTTCATATCGGATGAAAAATTTAACCGAAACGTCAGAGGGTGACTCCACGTCGTGCCCTTTAATACACATAAATCCTGATCTTGTGAGTGAATTTTAAACTTTGCACTGGTAGTGCAATTTATTTTACCAGGGCATGCCATACCACCACAAAATATTTACAAGCCCTTTTTGCAAACTTGCAGTATATCCTCACCTCATGTCATTTACTTTTTTCTTGTGTTTACAGAGACAATACCAAATTTACCCCTTACATCCTAATTCTACGTACTTAATTCAAGTCTGGGCTACCAACAAACTTGGAAAGGGTCCAAGTACCACTGTAGAGTGCTCAACGCATAGTAATCCTCAGGAAATCGGTAAGCGCTTCATTTTCTCTTCTTTCCTAATAACTCGCCAAACTTATGATGGGTTTCTCCTTTAAGGAATGAGAAATAGGGAGAGAGAATTAAATTATCTCAAGCAGGAAAAACGGTGGTGATGGTAAAATCTATGGAGTGTCTGACACTACTCATGATGTTGAAGGTGATCATGATGACTACGATGACAATGATGATAGGTGATGTGAAGACGTTAGCTTTCAGTCACTTTTTAAAAAGTTGTGTTACTTTACTATTAGCATGACATGCCATGCTATGTATAGTGGTAGCAACTATAAGTCGTCGTTAACCGTAATCGTGTCCTGTCTAAAATGATTGAAAGTCATTTCGCCAAAAGCAGCAACAGCAGCAGCTTTTTTTCTCTTTCAATCCTATTCTTTCTCTCTTACACTCTCATTCTCAAATGGCTTTTGCAATTTCCCAGACTTTCTTCTTTTATACACCAAAAATCCCAGTGTCACAACGAGTACAGATTCCATTACCTTAGTCCATTCTTACATTTTTTCAATGTAATTTTTCTCTTTTTTTTTTGAGTAAAGTGGTAAAAGCACAATAGAACCGTGATGCATACAACATTAAATAGTAGAGCCATAATAAACCAACAAAACTCATTTTTTCATTCAACAAAAAGATTTTTCTCCTATTCACAATTTCACAGAAGCGTTACCTAACATAGTTACTCACACACAAGCCCAGAAAATTCATTTTAATCCATAATCTATGAAAGCTGGAAAGGAGCACATAAACTGCCGAGCAAAAAATGCAATTTTTTAAAGGAGCATTAGCAATTGTACAGCATAGTAAATAGTGAAAGGCCAGCGCAACTTTGGATTGCATTGCCAAAATGACATGCTTACTTGCTAACTGTTTCAACCTTATTTTGCTAAGTAACGCAGCAAAATATTTGAGAGTACGAGAATGGTTGTTTCGTATGTCTGTCTGCTGAGTAGCTAAATGTTTTTTTTCTTAATTTTATGAGATTGTTTTGGAGATTTTATCGGCAGAAAATTTGATAAAAAGATACGTTGATGCCTTAGTTAAAGAGCTGAGCTAAGCTTTCTTTAAGGACTTTGTTCCACAAGTGCTCATTTCTTTCTTGAGGATTAAAAATTCTACATACACTTAAATCAGAAAATAGAATTGGACAATGCTGTCTGTTAAATGAAAGCATTTCTCTGTTTAGAACTATTTGTGTATGCCTACTTTACTAGTTATGAGCTTATTAAGTGCCAGTAAACTTCCTAATTTTACGGAGTGAATTCCTGTCTGTCTGTATGTTCATGCTGGGTCATAATATATGACCTTGTATGAAATAGTTCACAAGGTCAAATATTGAATTATCATTAAATTTTGAATCATTAGTAAACTTAATCAGATCAAATTAGTTTAACCTTTAGTAAAAGAGTTGCAAAGAAAACTTTTAATTATTTTGTGCAATAATAACTTATTCTGTTGCAAGGAAGTTCAGTTTTGGAGCTTCTTAAACCCCAATCAAGTCAGTTTCTTTCGATAGGCTGACACTTAGTTATACCGTTTATCGGTTATTATTTATTTAACTTTTCAAGAAGAAAAATCCATTTATTTATTGTTATGCTTTCCCCTCTCTTTCTCTCTCTGATTGTCATAAACCTTTCCAGACAACTTTTTAAAGCTTAGTTTTAACCTTAGCCCAAAAATAAACTACAACCAGAATTTTTTTTCCTTTCAGTAATATTACTCTATTTTTCTCCTTTCATTTTCTCTGTCTCCTTTTAGCAAAGCATTTGCAGCTTGAGCTTACTTTTTATTGTGACCAGAATAAAAAGACTTATTACGCTCATGCATTCTCCACAGCCTCACATATACAAGACAGAACAGCACCAAGATGATCTTAAAGGTTAATAACGTACAAATCTTCACATCTTTTCAGCACAGTAGTATTTTTTTTTAATAATAAACGCGCGTAGCAATTTCTCACTCAGCAATTTACAATCAAAGGACCTGACTCGCCCTAGATTGTATCATCATCACGTTTCCTAGTTTAAGAGGACAGATATATATGCACATCCAACGATTCAACATTCAACATTTTTTCATGCATCCAAAAAATGTGTTTCTTGACTACCTCAACAGCATAAATTCATATAAAAAACTTACTTTTTATACCCAAAATTCTCACTAAGCCCCAGTCGAATTTTTCTTGTTAATATTCTTGACACATTAGTTTCCACCACTTTGCCATTGCTAGCAGCATTATATTGCTTGCTACACACAAAGTAAGAGAATCCATGTGAGTGCAAACTGCAAACAAGCAAAAAAGGGAACGGTTTTTTATGTAATTCAGTCTGCACCAATAATATATCGCAAACTTTGCTCACAGAAGACACGCTCTTCCTTTTCCCATTGGTTGAGCATTCCGCTAAATGGATATACATAATTCAACTTGTAGTCTCAGTTATACGATTTACGAAAAAAAATCAGTTTATTACATTATCCCTGTTCTACTCCTGCTGTCGAAAATTTATTTATATATGCTAAAATTTACTGATCTCTGACGTTAGTAATGTTTTTTTACTTCGAATTTTCCTTCCCCCGTCAATACACATTCTCTCTCTCTCTCTCTTTCCCTGTACTTGGTTTGGTATGGAGTAAATCTTGCTTTTAAATTTCTTTCTAATAAACACATTACCAAGGTTTAGATTTTGTACAATCAAATGGATCAATTTTATGCATATATCTTTCTTCTTGTGTCTTTTTAATTGGCAGAATTAGGAAAGCATTTCCTTGATGGAGTTGACACTTTTGACGTGCGGATATGGATTATCGCCGTTGCTATTGTGATTTCCACTCTATGTATCCTTGGAGTGGCAACTTGCTGCCTGTTCTATAAAGAGTACGTGGTAAACCTTGCAAACCAGTCGTCGTCTTCAAGAGACATTGACGGGGAGCATATCGAGCTGATGCCGAACATTATACTTAATCCAGGCTATGACTTTCCTCATCCGATGGATTTGCAGGAACCTGATGAAAATTCTAATGACACGACCCCACAGCGACTCAACAATAACTCGGTCATCTACCCAGCGCGAGTTTGACATCTACTACCCCTCCCTCAACGCACCTATCGCAGTTTAACCAGAATATTTATTGTGAGACGGTGCTGTCACACAAATAATAGATCTCGATTAGCCAATCACGCCACGTCTATGGAGTTCACCACTCATATCTAGGTCTCTCTACATATTACACAATATAAAAAAGTAAAAGATTTCCATTACTACTACTTACGGATATTATGCCCATTGTGCATCTCATTTTCTGAGCTAGTATACATACATACATAAATGATCATTAAATATAATTAGAAAATGGCAAAGAACACTGTGAATAATAAAACTAATTACAAATACTAGGAATTCCGTTAAGAAACGTCTTGTGTTGTACATTCTCTAATAATTATTGACTTCTGATGAGGTTAAGATGCTGATGAACTGTATTTAATAATGTATATGATGATGCATGTACTTTTCAACACAAGACTACTTCAAGTCTGATAATATCATTTAAAGATATACATATTGATAAACTGATGAAGATAAGATTACATTACTTTATAGAACAAATATTAAATTACTCTATGAATAAGCCATTAATTTATATAATATACAGGTAAATGTATATAATTAAAATTGATTATGATGATGAAAAAGCATCAAATTTCCAAAAAAAATGGTAAAATGCCTTGTGTGCATGGTTTTATAAAATGTATAATAAATATCATTATCGTTACACTATATTTTCCTAAGTCAACATATTATAGTAATTCGATGATTACGTAGTGGTACGTTGAGAAGTAAATAAATTACTAAATTATGTGTACACATTTTAATCTGGTCAGAAATTCATAGTGCATCATATTTTCAGTAAGTTAATAATTATTCTGGTACATAATTTCTAATTAAGTAACTTTTAGGCGTTTTAATTGTAACCTTTTGTTTAGTGATACAGCCGGCCTTCTTTTTCGAAAAAAAACAAAGTTAATTTTAAACGTTGTACATAAAATGGGTTTATATCCACTTTTATATTAATTAATGACACACTAAATATAAATGAAGACGATAGCAAAGAAGAACAAGAAAACAAGATAATAATATTTTATTTTTATAGCCGAACATTTTTTTTAGATATAAACACAACTGAAACACAAGTCAAGGTCAAGTAAGTTGGAATAAACGTAGAATTTCTTTTTTTTTGAAATTTGTAGTCTCAAATTTTGTACACAAATATGGCAGAAGTGTAAATAACCAACTAAATATGCATTTATATTAAAAACTATTATGACTAGTATAAAGTGTTGAAGGTTGTGTTGTTCAATTTCGCAAGTGATGTATATTATCCTATAAAATATGTATATTGTGAGCTGTGACGTTGTGAGATGAGCTAACCAGTTTATGATTTGTTTTTTGGAAATTTAACTATTGAAATTTATATCACACCACCACCACCCACGCAACGCTACGCTACATGACAATGAGATGCTTTACTCATCATGCAAACACATGGAAACAATTTTACATTCTCAGAAAATTAGAATAATTAATTAACTAAAAGATTATTATTATTATGACATTATTCGTATACAATAATAATTACTTGTAAATGACTAAATATGATTTGTGCAAACACATAGCAAATTATACGCAGCATTTTAATAAAAAGGCGCTTCCTTTCTCATCCTTTTAAAATAAATCTACATTTTTCTTTTCTTTTTAAACATCATGTTTTTATGGATTAAAAATCTAAATCCAAAAATAAATCATTATCATCATAACCATCACCGCCGTAATCAATTAGACTCGTCTTAAAAAATTGCAGCTTAAATTGCTAATTAAAAACTGAATAATAATATCAGGAACAGCAAGAGCTTATTGGACTCGCTATATTTTTTGGCATGAAAAATATTTTAAAATGCCTTTTAAAAACATGTACACCTTTTTGTAGCAAAAGTTTAAAGAAAACTAAATGCAATCAATGCAATGTAAGCGCAGGGACGTTAAAAATGCTTGTCAAACAAAAAATAATTAATAAATTTAAGTACGCTGCTCTCCAACAAAAAAAAATGTTATGCGTTGCGTTTTAAAAAGCCCTACCACGTTCGTCTAAATTTAAATGAAATTGTCTCCATTTGAATAAAAATCAAAGCTAATTAATTACACTATGTATTTTCGTAGAAATGATCATACAGTCAACCAGTGACAAGACATGACCAGAACCAGACTCTAAGATAAACAAAAAAGCTTTATTACTCCACTTATCAGGGTTACATGGGATCGTATTATCAAATCCATCTTTACAAATGTATAGCATGGTATGATGATTGACAAACTTTTTTATTTGCAGTTTGAAATTACTTTTCTTTCCATTAAAAATAAACAATTTACAATTGTGAAGTGGTGGGACAAAAATATGGTTTGTTTTAAAAATATATGTATTAATTTTTAATGCAATCAGTTGTATAAATTGGACGTCTAATTGACTTGGTGAAATGTAATTGTAATAAAATTCTAAAAGCACAACAAATGTTTTAGTTTACTTTGCCAACAGTTTTAAAGTGTTAATAAAATGTTGATAATTAGGATAAATTCACCATACAATACTGATACTATTGATGATTTTCTGAAGAAACTTCTGGAGCAATTTTTATTTTTGTAAGTGTCAATTTGCAATTGTTTTGAGCTGCTTAAAAAATAGAAATGTTAATGTATTTATGTGAGGGAAACTTTTAGATTGAAATTACTGTGGAATATTTACAACTTAAATGAAATGATGTTCTTTGACAAACAGATATATACAATGTAACATACCACCACTACTTTATATAATTGCAGTTGAAAATATTGATTATCTTCAAAATATAAACGATCCAACAATGAATTTTAAAGTGAGGCTTGAGTAATATTAAGGTTTATATGTATACCGCAAATCTTGCCATCTACTCCGTTGTGAATTAACTAGTAAAAAATGGTTGAGAAATTTAACTGAATTACTGTTGAAGAAATGATTTTTAATAAAACGTTAGTAATGAAAATTAATTTAGTGTAAATGAGTAATTTAAACTTTTGATTTGCGACAACAAGACGAAATAATAAAGATTAAATAGCAAGTTTGAAACCAGTGCAATGCAAGGAGCAAGACAGTTTAGAAAGAGGAAGACTTTACGAGAATTTCGATAAAAAAAACAATTTATAAATAAAATCTGAATGGATAATAAAATGATGTATTATATAAATTATTTACTTGTGTGTGCAAGTTTGTATATGATATCATTTAATTGATACGAAAAAAAGTTAAATTTAAGACAAACTACTATTACACACTTTTAAACGGTGAAAATGAAAAATAAGTGGAGATGTATGATGAAAGTTGAATAAAACGAGGAATTGTTATAATTATGAGAAAAGAAAAGACATTAAATATTTTTTTAAAGTTGACTGGGCTAAACTTCATAAAATTTCCATAAAACTTCACAAAGCTTAAAACTTTTCATCAACTCAGAAAACAAAATCATAAGAATTCATAAAACAAGTTTAAGTACAACTAGAGGAAATGTTATGTTTGGCCTCATCTTATTCAGCACATCATTCCTAATAACATCATATTACTTATCTAACAACTTTAATTTACAAATTAATTATGTTCCCGTTTCTATGTAGCGTGTGGTTGTGGTTTGCTTGCGTTTTTGATTAATTTGACTTCACCTTCGATTTCGATGGTCATTTTTATTTGGAATAAGTTGTTTGCGTACTATTGACGACGACGTGCGTGCGTAGCGAGAAAATCAGACTTCGGACTCTGCCCGCATGCCCTATCAACTATGTATGCATGCTTCTCTTCTGCTCTGCTTCTGCATTGAAATTGAAACAGAAGATAAGTGAGTGTAATACAAAAACATTACTAACTGCTTCTATCCACATCATTCATGTTTCAATTCCGTATTTTGTAATTTGTAATTTGTAATGTATGCAGGCGAGGTTATTGTTTCTTTCTGCTGCTCTCTGCATTTCTGTTCATGATTCATGGTCGGTGGTAGGCGAAAGCAGAGAGTTCATTGCATTGCATATATTGCACTTTAACGATTATGGCCACTTGCTTCCCTTTCTAAAAAGGTAAGACAAGACAGGGAAGATAAGACGAACATAATAATAGGAAAAGGCTGACATGCAGCAAATATTGCAGGGTAGTTGTTTTAGATATTTTAGATATAATTGATCGTCGTCATCATCTTCTTAGTAGCGTACTTTTACTATAGTTTAAAAAGTTCCAGCTGATACCGAGTTTATATAGCAATAAATACGGATATGTCAACATTAGTCACAGTTCTTCGTGCTAATTAATATTACTAATTTTTTTACTATAAAGTTAATTCACCTTTATCTCTATGTTAGTTCAAGAGAGAAGTAGTGAAAATTGCAAATATTATAACAACTAGAAATTAGTGTACATTCCTTTTTGTCAAGGTCGGGTTAAAAGCAGCTGATCTCCACAGAGGTAAGGAAGTATGGGCTGTTTTTTCAGTTTGATTAGTAATAAATGTGTGATTTTAAGGCTAGTTAATGAGTTCATATGGTGATTTTTAACTTTTTCAGTGATGGCACCTTGCACGTCTCTGATAATTGCGCCACGTGCGCTGCTTCGTAGTTTGGGTAGGCCTTTAATAGCCACAAATGGTGTTCAGTGTACTCTTGTCTTCGACTCCAAGAGATATTCTCCAAGAAAGAATGAATTCAGCAATAATTATCATTTGTTCCGTGCTAATGTTCGCTATTATTCTAATGTGAGGTAAGAGAAACGTAATGAATGGATGCTAATAATAGTTAATGACTATATGTAAACTTAGTAAATCATGAGGGTGATTTTTTAAAGTAGATTGGCGGAAGTTGGAAAACTAGAATCTCCAAGAATGGATGCCAACTATTCAGTAGGGCAAATATTCCTTCATCGTATTTTTGGTTATCGTGGGGTTATCCTGTTTCCATGGCTGGCGAAGGTGTACGATAGAGATTTGGCTGCTAATAAGGCAAAGGAAAAGTAAGTTATGTTACAGTTAGCCGAGTATAGTGAACAAAGAACTATGCTAACTGTTTTTATGGTTTAATTGTAATGTTATGTAAATTGTGATTTTGTTGTTTTATTTTAGAACCGATCAGGATCATGAACCTACAGCTTTTAGTCATATTGGACGAGAAGTGAAGTCTAAGACTCATCATTATTACCAAGTGCTCATTGACTCCAGAGATTGTCCTTACATAAGGGCACAAACTGAGGCTGTTACTTTTCTGGGAAATCAAGAGAATAGCCGAAGTAAATTATGACTTATACTACATCCTTAAGTTTTGATGATGTGCATGTGAGAACATGCTTATTTATTTGAATATCTAATTTGATGTTATTTTTGCAGGCCTTTACGCTATTCCAGGATTGGATTATGTTGCTCATGAAGATATAATTCCTTATTCATCCACGGAGAAGAATCCTCTTCACCATGAACTTTTTGACAAGTTCTTGCAGTATGCTCCCGAGAATGACCCACCATTTGTTGCTAGGGACACGCTGAAAGCATGGCAAGATAAGAATCATCCGTGGTTAGAATTGTCAGATGTTCACAAGGAAACAACGGAAAATATCCGTGTTACTGTAATACCTTTCTATATGGGATGCCGGGAGTCTCATAATAATAACGTTTACTGGGTAAATAATTGCTGATCTTTTGAAAAATGCAAATGCATTGTTTAAACACGAAGTAGATTTTTTTGAAGTTATAACATTACTATTATTACAGTGGCGCTACTGTATTCGGATAGAAAATGTTGGGGAGTTGAACACGCAATTGAGGGAGCGCCACTGGCGAATATTTAGCCTTTCTGGAACTCTGGAAACGGTATGGGACTATTTTTATTAAAAAATATGAAATATGTAATTTTTCTTTTATAAGCTTTTCTTAAATTGTTTCGTGACCTTTTGAAATTTAGGTACGAGGGAGGGGTGTAGTTGGTCAAGAGCCCGTTTTAACAAAGCTGAGTCCAGCTTTTCAGTATTCCTCTCATGTTTCCTTACAAGCTCCATCTGGACATATGTGGTATGTTATTTATTAATAAGATGTCAAGTATGATTGCGCTATAAAATAAGTTTTAATTGTCCATGTGTTTGTATGTTTCAGGGGGACATTTCGTATGGAAAGGGAGGATGGATGTACTTTTGATTGCCGCATACCACCGTTTTCATTAGAATCAAAACATGAAGAGTCCAAAGATTAGCCTGAACTTAAGTTTAGAATTAATTCTCTACTTTGAATATTTAAAAAGAACGATAATCAGTTTACATTGATTTATTTTATTCATGTTAGTCAAGTAAACGAGAAGAGGTTCGCTGTTGTACAATCTTGGTTACTACAGAAAGTACCTACTTTAGGTTTTTATTTTGAAAATTGTTCAAAATTTTTGTGAAACTCAGAATTTAAAAAATAAACTTGTGATTAAAATAATTGCGTTAAAACTGAAAATATTTGTACTGAAACGTGCTCAACTCTCCGATTTTAAATATCCGACACGTCACTGAAATCCACATCCAAATCTAATTCAGCCAGGGGCATTGCCTAAAAAAAGTGATAATATAATATATGCATTAATTTCATGTAATTAATCATGTAATCTCTATTCTACTTTCAAATCAAACAAAATTCCAATTCATAATATACCCACATAAAAGTCCCCGAAAGAATTAAGGTTGTCTCTAAAAACTAGATTCAAATTAAGGACGTCTTGTTCTGCCATTCTTAATATTACTTTGTCTGCTGCTTGAATCAACTTGAATGAGTTGCGTAACACACTGAATCGATAAAAAGATTGCTGAGTTTCTTTAACATTACAGAATCGTTCAATACCAGTGCAGTTCTTGGGAATACTTATCTGTACAGATAAAACAAAAGAATCATTACGCATTCAACTATGGCATTGTCAGCCACCCTTTTCAAGAACTATTATCGTAACTGTACCTTTAACGACCCTGCAACACCATTGGCTCGAAATTCGATACACGTATTTGGCACAACTCGAATAATTACATGTTCGGGAGCATATCCCTCCAGGTCAACAATAAACTCTTGTAATAGTTTAGCGTCCATTATGATTTCCCATTTCTTCTCTAATTCATCAAAATCCATCAATTGATCCACTTCCTCAGTCTTAAGTTCTATCTCTGTTGACATGCCAGGCTCTTCTAGCCTATAATTCATGAGTTTAAAATTGATTGATAAAAAATTGAATTAAATTTCTTTCAAAACTTGCATTCATTTCAGCTGTACTTAACATTCATAAATAATTCCACTTACGCCAAGCAGAACGGTCTACCATATCCATCATAGGTTATCTGCATTGAGCGTGCGGATGCAGGACCTACGGGTGCACCCAAGGTTCCATCTGTGTTATCGCCACCGGACCCTCCAATTTTCCCATCCGCACCCAAGATTTTCATACAGTCTAGGAGCTCTTTGAACGGAATCTTAAACCCACCTTCCTCCCTGACGTTAAATGTCTATCATAAGAGGCAAATAAAAATTAATTCATTTGTACTCATCGTAACTCATCATCTCAACGCATGCAGTAATACCAAAACGGATACAATCTGGTAATTGGATTCCAATTAAACTGAAGTTATTTACCTTGAACAGTTCTGTTTTTAAATGCAAGATTCCTTGGACATACTTCCCTTCTTCAACAACAAATCGAATACCTCCCAACGATATAAACACGTTAACTTTCTGTAATAAACAACAATAACCGGTACAATTAACCACTGACACAACAAAATATAACTTAGCCTAATTGACTTCACAGTTTATGTTCAGGTTCAAGTACCTCACAAAAGTTGATCGTCTTGAGTAATGCTACCGCTGTGGTTACTCCCAAGTTGTCTGCCTTGATAAGAACCAAAGGAAATCCATCTCCATTCTCCTCAATTTGACTGTCAACCTCCATATTATTAACCATAGTTTAAAAGTTAAGCACCAATTATTAATGACTTTAGTTATACCTTAAGCAAATACGAAATATAATGACATTTAATATAATAAAATCCTAAACATTAAACCAACTAATTAATCACAATTATCCCGAAGAAATCAACTTTCCTGGTCTTTCAGTGGAAACAACAGGTTTTTGACTTTGTTGTTTTTTCGCTGAAGGTTAGAATCGCTAGAAACCATTCCCGCGGTTTTCACTTAGACTTCACCTCTTAGAACACTCTATGGTTTAACAGCATAATATTCTAACAGGTAGCAGCAGAATTCTAATGCCAAAATGCAAGCTCACAAAAAAAATATCCATTTAAAAATGACATGATGATAACTCGCTAAAATGCAATGCAGAATGCAGACGCTATGAACTATTTGCCAACCAAACCAAAGTCACACCTTCGATTGGAATAAAAATGTTTTTGATGAGTTTCGTTTAGAATGAAAAGTTAATGCACACATACAACCACACAAAATAATTATTAAACTTTTTTTGAACTGTTGATCACGTAAATCACACATTTTAATAATCAATCAATAGTTTTATAGTATCGTCGTGAAATATATATAATATTTATATCCATAGATTGTGTAATTGTTTATATATTTCATATATTATGTTTTAATATAATGTTTATAAGGTACGATGTCATTCCTTAAAATTAACTGTAATTTTAATTATAAGTATTGAATATAACATTTATAATGATGAATATAATGTATATGTAGAGTAGCATACTTATTTAACATATTTTTAATTTTTCGCATTTCTAGTTTTAGAAATACTCTAAAAAACTATGCTAGTCGTGATGACAGGTGTATGACAATATTTAGCATTGAAATAATGTGTGTAGAATCAATTAAAATACAAGTATGAAGTAACAATTAAGATCATAACAACGAATAAATATTTATGTACAACAAATATAATTATAATAGAGTGGTTGGTTTCACGAGTGCACAAGAGAATTGATGACATTTGAAACACATTTATAACATGTGTGTGATAATTGTAATAATGTATATTATGCGAAAAAGTTACCTCTAAAAAGTTTAAAAAATATAGTACGGACAATTAATTATTCCCGTATTTTGTGATGAAATTTCAAATGTGCAATAATCAAAACAAAAAATAACAATCAATCAATAATATATAAGTTTCTCTTTATATTATATGTACAAAAATGATGTGTAACAACAAACCAACATTTTTTTTATCAACAGCAAAAACATATAAGGTTTTTTATATTTTAAGAAATAAAATAACAAATATATTTAGATTTTTGGAGGTAGTAGTATCATTATTTACTGCACATACTCATACTACGTATTTAATAATGATAACAAATTTAACAATTATGGTTAATAATGCAGCGTAAAAATATCATTGCTACATAATGTTGCAGTAAATTAAATTAAATGTCTAACTACTTATATATTGATATAGGACTCATTCTTATCGTTATACAAAAACTAAAGTTGACAAGTTTAGCTTACTTAGACTGGGTTTTTCTTGTTTCCTGTTGTGATAAAAGCTTTTTTATATACTTAGCAATAGCATATAGGTATGTATATAATATGTTTAATATCAATATCTCTTTCTTAATATTCATAAATTCTGCAAGAAAACTATAATATTTTTGATGTACGTCCGTCGTTGTGTGTCATCACACCATATCATTAAATATTAAATTCATTGTATGGTTTGATCGAATTAGTTAACATTTTTATCGGTTCGCCTCTAAATGTTCTTATTTTTTAAGGAATAAGAATTTGTTGTGTCCTTACACTACAGTGTTTTATATGTTTATGTGTGAAATAATTACTTTGATGATGTACAAATTTAAAAAGCCACCGAGACGCATAATAAATAGTCCAGTATTTTGGTAGATAATTTGATTGATTATATTTCACGATTATAATAATAGTATAGGTTACATTACAGTATTACTCATGTAGTTTAATATTTCACTTACAATAATATTATCTTTCTATTTTATGCAAAGTAAGAAGTAAATTAGCTATGTACATTGTTGTTTTCGCTGAAGAAGAATGACTATACTATGTATAATAATATACGGAGGTGAACATTTAATTCTACACACGATGATGTGGTAGCAGCAGCATATATTTTTTAAATGTGTTCATCATCATATCATCATTATCATCATCCTACTATCAACAACTTATAATCGTCCTAAACATTCACGTTTCTATTTTCAGAGTCCATTTACCAAAGTCATAGGTTAGTTTCCGTTCAATGATTTAAGTTCCCTGTTATAAATGCGCGGCTCGTGATTAATCATCGCTTGTCGTATAAGCGGTTATATCTGTCAGACACAGGATACTAAAAAGATTTTTTTTCACGTACAACTTCAAACATTTGCATAATTTTGAATTATTTCCACCTATTGAAAATGTTTGTCAAAATTCCCTGCAGTGTTGGTATAGGTATGTAGGTGTGTAAATACGGCTTTCTTGGGGAGTTTCGAGAGTAAAAAAATTGAGTGAGTAGTACGCTGATTAGCGCTGTCGCATACGACTAACCTATCCATCTTGTAGCAATTTGTTTCATAGGTTTCTAAATTATAGTAATAAGGAATTGATAAATGTTACATTTAAAGTAAACTCTAAGTTTCTCCTGTACAATAGTGTACACAATATCGTATCCACTTGTGGATATATTAATATCTAACTATTTTTAGAATATATTTATCTTACAATAATATTGACGAAACTATAACATACTGTTTCTTTAAAGAGACGAAAACGTCATTTGAATAGATTTTTTATTCACGCTTACAATATGTATAACGCCACTTTTCACCATGAGAGTATACAAATCTTAACGTTCATAGTAAATTGTTATTTAGATATCATTTATAGATTATGTTGGTTAAAACATGGAGTTATTTCTGTTAAGACCTGCTGTTAAGACTGTACGTTCTTTGGGGTTATCGCAGAAAAATATAATTTATACTGTTCCATTTCCACTACATTCCTTTTAAATGATAAAATCTTAGTTATAATAATAACGCAATGCGTAATATCCATGAATGTAATACAAAAGTGATTTGTCTAGGTGATGTAACAGTTTTTAAAGACTAACTCAAAATTCAAAAAGTTTACGCGACATGAACAAGGATTAAAAAAACAGTTTAATATAATTTTAACCGTAAAAACTTTTCTGTGATTTTGCGAACACATTACAAACACGTATGTATTCCAGTTAGTAGTGCTAACATGAATGTGGAAATCTCCATCTCTAGATTAACAACATAGAAAAAAAGCTTTTGAAACTGTTAAAATAGTTTAAATGGTTCCCATTAAAATTTTCACTTTTTGTTGAGCTTTTGCAGTTTTAAAAGGTATTAAAGACCACTAGAGTATATCAATATTTATAGTTAAATTTAAATTTTTCTTCGCACAGGTATTCTCATGATGGACACTGTTACTAATTTTCTTCGTCAGTTAAGGGCTCATAATTTGGCTGAGATGTTATTGTGGATGATGAGTCATTTTGTGGATGGGATTTTCCAACGTTCTCCTTGATGTCTGCAGATTCGTCGATGACCATTGACGCTGGGCTGTCAGAATCACCTCCTTTGGAAGGTTCGTCGTCCATTTTATCCATCTGAAAGCATAAAGAAGTTCACGGGTTATGGCTGTGCTGTCAACACAAACTCATTTAGTATAACTGAAATGAAAGTAATATTTTATGTGTATTTGACATTACTGTAAAATCTTGTTACCTGTGAATCTCCTCCCCTATGATCCGAGTGTGGTCCATGGTCATCCCCTCTGGCTTGGGCTGCAGCTGCAGCTGCTGCGGCAGCAGCAATACGACTTGCAAGCCCTCCAAAACCAGGATGCCCGTGAACCACACTGGTGGCTGGATTGCTGTGCTGATGTGATGCACTACCCCCGGGAAGATTCATGTTTGGAACGGATACTGATGACGAGTCATGTTTACCACCGCGGTGACCATCTTCGGTCTTGATATCATCATTATTTTCATTCCTCATTTTTTCAATAATTAAATTGTTAAAGTAGTCAATGGGGATTCCTTCCCTTCTGCCAAACTGAGGTACACCCCCTGGACCAATGGAAGGACCACTTCCAGGACCTGGCTTCATAGACGCTGGTGGTTCGCCTCGCTCCACTCTACTGTATTATCATCACAAATTTTATTAGGGTTTTCAATCAAATTTTTTGAGAACGGATGTCATTGTGTGCTGTAGTAGTAGTAGTAGTCGTAGCTATAGTTGTGCTCAAACACTCACGATGGGAAATGAGATTCCGGGCTCATTCTGCTCGGCATTGATGGCGGTCTGCTGGAGACCATTCCAGGCTCCTCACTATGAACCCGGATGATCCTCCTTTCATCAGGATGTTGCTGCTGTTGTTGTTGCTGCTGGTGTTGCTGTTGTTGCATATGCAATGCTTGCTGTTGCTGTTCCTTATCCATCTGGAGCACCTTCCTCAACTTCCAACTTTTGTAGTGCATCGCATCGTCGTCCATAGCATTCGTATTCACCGGTTGACCGCCCTTTTTCATTGACGAGGAATGTGAATTTTGGACAGAGATTTGATGAGGCGATGAGGTTGGAGGGTGGCCATGTCCGTGCATGTGGGCTTGTGATGGACCTCCCCCTGGCACGATCGGACCACCACCACTTAATCCACTACTTGATGAAGGGATTCCACCTTTTCCAGAAGCATAGTCGTTCGATATTATCAAGTTTATTTGTTCACCCCAAGTTCGCCCACCACCATCTATACGTATTGTTTGAGTACAGGAAAAGCAAAAATATACGAATATACATAAGAACCCTGCAACCACTAGTCCCATAATAGTTTACACAATAAAAGCATTTTTATTTACACGCAGTAACTACAAATAGGCTACAAAGTATAAACACCAATTTACAATTTATCTACGTTTACTTCAATACTTCAATTTAGTTGAGGAAATCATTTATTGCCCATACCTGGCGGCATTTTGTGGTTCATGCCTCGAACATCATTCATATTAACTTTCTCGTCATGTTGAGACTGAGGAGGACCATGCCCATGCACTCCACCATGATGTTGATTTGGAATGCTCAAATTATGCGGACTGTGTTGTTGCGAGGGCCCTCCTCCCTGACCGACTCCACCCGCTGGTGATCTTTGGAAAGATGCAAACAATCTGTCACCAGTTCTGTTGGTTGGTGCTGGTGACTGGCGATCATTAGGAGAAGGTTGGTTAATCTGATGTGTTATGATAGCATCAATAAGAGACGCTGCAGTCAATGTGGAGTCTTGCTCTCGTCCATACATTTCTTGTTTACCGCGCATTCTGCTTGGAAACAAAATCAAAAAACCGAAAAAATATAGAAAATGTCCTTCGGATGTTTTACTGAATGATAATTATATTTACATCAAATCACACGTAAACAGCTTAACATTTAGACAAAATTGATTATTTTAAACATTTACGTACTTCAATTTTTGAAGACATGCAAACCCCATGCAATTTTACAAAATGAGTAATAATAAATTAAAAGGAAACACAACAATGATAGTCCTGAAATGTTACACGCTTGCTTCCATCACGGAATAAAAGATATCGCGTTTATGAATATAAATATCGCAATTCGAGCTATTATTTAGTTTTCCAGAGAATAAATAGTAGCATATTCTTATCCAGATTTGTACAGGCAGAAGATATGAGACAATTTTAATGGAAACCGATCCACTATTTTATTTTACGTTCACACATTGCTTGTATTGCAAGTATGTATTCATATTATTTTCAAAACGAATTTTTATGCAACAGTCGACCAAGCAGCCCGTAATGATTTTTTCTTCCCGTCGTTAACTTTTAATTGACTTCAAATGCCTACCGATAGGATAGAATAAGTCTTTCTGACAGTATGTTTACGGGTATTGTAAAGCTACAAATACTAATAGGTCAAATTTAGTTGATGGAGACTAAATTCCAAATTTATTTCAAATCTAACAGTTTGCATAAGTCGCAAATTATTTAATATAGATAGGTACAGTCAGTCACAGCGATACATGAGTTAACTTGAATGAGAACAATAAACTGTTCAGTAAATAAACCAAAATCGTACAATAAAATAGTCACTCTAATAATAAGAACGGTTGGAGTCAATGGAGATTGTTACTGCAGTAGTTCAAAACACCATAAGCTTTTAATAGGTAAATTCGTCAAAAAACTTAAATACCCATTAAATATTTGTATCAACTTTTGAACTAGTAATTTAATGTTATTTTCAAGTCAAATATTAGTTTTTTGCCATAAGAGAAAATTTTGCACACGTTAATTGCTACATTTATCTAAAACATTAAGTGGTTGTATATGATTAGTGTCAACAATGTGTTAATACAGTTATTTCAAGTTGTTAATCTATTTTTAAAGAATTTTGAATGTCAATTTGTATCGGAGAAAACGATGCATTGCACAAATTTTTTAAATCAGTTAAAAATCATTAGTCACACAAAGTTAACATTATATGTATATATATGTATTTTACATGCACACAATAGTCTACTACTTTATAACAGATAATAAGAATATATGTTTGTTAATAACTACATGATGGGTAAATTTGCCACGAGAAAAAGTACAAGAATTCCAACACGTTTTTTTATTTTTTTGTGATCTACTTCTGTAGAAAGTACCTGGAACAGCAACATTTTTGTTTTTGTGATTGTTACCTGGATTTCAACGTGACTGGCATCACAGAGAGGCTTTGAAGAAGTAAGTTGTTCACATCTTTATTCACCAATATTATGTTTTTAGAAGATATCCTCACAGGTGTCCACAGGTTGGATTAACGGTTACGGTATTTTATCGGTTGAAATTTGACGTAGATTGGTCGAAGTAGTAGTAGTGTCGAAGTTCTTGTCCTAAACTAACTGTTACTATTATGACCATACTAATGTTTATAATGCGCAGGTGTCTCTATAGTTGTAACTTCGTCAGATGGTTAAGTTGACAAGAGAATTGTTGTTTTAGAGTTAACTTACAATCAATCAACACAGCAAACTCAAAACGAAAAAGGAAGTACAAGGGTGATTGTGTGAAAGAGTGAGTAGTAGTCGGAAACCAAACAACGTCACTTTCGGATATTGTAATAGTAGCTATAAAACAGGAAACATTGAAACAATACAAGTTTTTAAATGCAAAGATAAAAGGAATACAAACGTTCATGATTATTCAATGCGCCACCGTTCCATAATTCGGTTTAAAGTCACAACAATTTAATTTTATAAACAAAATATTTTTTAACTAGCATTCTATTTTCAGTATCCTAATCGTTTAAATCTATGCATCCTTGCCATACTGATTTTTTTTGCTGCTGCGCTTATGGTCGACTGTTCTTGTCAGCAATTTAATTATCATGCGTTTTTATTCCAAAATGCAAGCAGTATGAGACCTCTTTTAATTACTTGAATATTTAATTTTTAGAAATAAAAAAAAACTTATAATTATCATAGCCCCAAAAAAAATCCTCAAAAAACAAGTGGAGTAATTATTTTTAGACTTGCTTGTTGTGAAACCATTGTAAAATGGCTGATGGTGAGTAAATCTATTATTTCTATGTAAATTTATGTGTTTAACACTACAGGTAATTATCTGGACACTTTTCATTTAAGTTCGTCTATCGGCTATTTGTGTGATAATAATTTACAAGAGACATATTTCTAGGAAGATTTCTTGTAGAATCAGTAGAATTATCGTACCTAATGGGATCACCAGACGGCGCGTTGGTTGGCACTGTACCAGGACGATACATATGTGGCGATTGATGCTGTTGTTGTTGGTGTTGTGGGTGATTTTGCTGGTTCATTGGTGGGGGTGGGCCTCCCATACGATTTCTTTCCATGTCTACTATACTTTTTCCAAGACCCTCTCTAACCATTTCCACTGTAATCAAGAAAAATGAAATTATCGTTCATGAGAATCATTTCAAAACTGAGATAATGTATAATTCGTTAGTAAACTAAAGATTTTTTACCTCGGGGTAGACACACTCGTCTATTTTCTTCTTTGGGTACTGGCAAGCTAGGTGCACTTGATGCTACATCAACCAATGAAGTAAAAGCATCGTGTTGTGGGTATCTTCCAGGATGTTCTTCTTTGATAATTGGTCCTATTAATGTATGAAATTATAAATATTATATTGCATTTTATCAAATATAGTTTAGCAACAAAAACAGTCGGACAATATTGAAGTATTTTAAGTTTCAGCTTACGATTAGTATTCGCTCGTTGTATTACACCCTGACGCTGATGAGTAGGTGGCGGTATGGACGAGGGTGGTGGTGACTGTCTGTACGGAATCTCTTGTCTAGGCGGAAGCATGTACATTGGTCCTCCTTGCTGATTCATGTTTCTTTTTTGCTGAGGTGGCTCCACCACGTTTCTTGGTTGGCCTAATGGAGATGGAGATGGCTGGGGTGGATGCTGTGAGGGCGGTGGTTGTTGCATTTGTTGTGAAGTGTAATAGTCATTGATTATAATTTGGCGTGAGCTGTTGTGTTGATCAGCACTGAACGGAGATGTTTGTGGGGAGGGATGCACTGGCGGACTTCTTTGTCCACCTCCTCCCGAAGATGGTGGCCTCTGCCCCGTAAAATATGGAGGAGATGCATGGTAGTAAGGGGAGCCTGCAGGGGACATCCTCTTAAAGTACTCGGTAGATGGGCGCTCATACATGACATAGGAAGGTCCTTTCGGAGTTCCCTGAGTTATAGAACCCTCTTTACTTGGTGGTCTCACTAAACCAGTTTCGAATTTTGGTTGTAGTTGTTGTGGGCTGGCATGAGCATGAATTGGAGTACCATGTGTTATAGAGCCATCCTTCATCGGTGACAAGCACGGTGGTTTTGTGATTAGTGCAGGTGGGGGTGGCACTTTTGCCTGCTTAGGAGGTGGGGGATTAAGCGACATACTTCTTGATACGACCGGAGGTGGTGGTTGTTGTGGATGCCTCTGAGGTCCTCCTGGATTCGAAAATTTTTGTTGGTATCCGTACATATCACTTTGTGGTGGTCCTCGAGACGCAAAATCTAGAGGACCACTATGTGCCGGTGGAGGACCATTGGATGGCGGCCTTCCACCACCGTGTGGGATACTTGGTGGAGATGCTGGTCGTTTCTTCATACTCAAATCTAAAGTTCCACAATCATCCCTTGGAGGAAGCTGAACTATAGACACCTCTCTAGGTACCAAGTGATGTGGCATTTGTGGTATTCTTGATACATCCACCTTCTGTCCGTAACTCATGTGATGTTGGAAATGTGGAGATGAGCTAGGAGCTTGTGCAGTCAAGTGGCTTTGTCCCGATGGACCTGATGGTGGTCTCGATTGGCCTTGTGATTGAGGAGGTCCTTGTGAAGGGTGATTGGGACCTGATTGGCCAGTTGATAAATTAGAAGGATGACCTCCAGGCTGTGGAATCTGGGATAGTAGATGATGAGTTGGTGGTGGTTGGCTCTTGAGAATTGATTGTAAAGTGGGAGATACACTAGCGCCTGGGTGCATTTGTCCTGATCCAGAGTTTACTGGAGCTGTTGGATTCCGTCGCAAATGACGTTCAATTGTTGCTGACATAAGATCATCCACTCGAACTGAAATTGGTGGCTCTTGACCATCTGGTCCGTCTGGGCTGGGATATCTAACACCTCTTTGAGGAGGCCCTTGGTGATGTGGGCTGGCAATGTGATGATGGGAGGGTGGCCCACCAGGCATCCCTTGATGTCCCTGGGGATGATGATTAAGTTGGGAAGAACCATGAGATATCACTGGGGTTGAATGGAACGGTTGATGTGATTGTTGTTGCTGTGACACTACTGCATGCACAGGCATTGTGCTCGGAGAAGACCGCTGTCCTAAAGACAAAGGTCCTCCTGGACCCGAGGAATGAAGTTGATGTGGAGAGGGTCGATGAGGATCATGCATATTCTGATGTTGCTGGTGCGATGGAGGTGGAGCTGGGCCACTCAGATGATGATGAGCACTCACAAGAGAAATTGCTCCTTGTCCCCCATTCTCTTGACTATGATGATGAGGACCAGCTTGGATCCTAGATTGAGATGGAGGAGGTGGAGGTGGTTGTTGATGCGGATGTCCCCCAGACTGACTAGTAGCCCTTACAGTAAGAGACAAAGGACTACTGGGGTTAGGTGGTGGGGCTTGCCTCAGTTCCTGAACAGAGTTGGGCTTTTCAGGGAGTTCACTTGCACCACCTTCTTCGGCAGATACGGTTGCCGATGAATCATAGTCATCCGGAGCTACCGCTACCGACTTGCTCTTATTAGGCACCCCACTATGGTGGTGGTGGCGAGGTGACTGGTCATGAGAAGTATGTGCCACCGTTTCATCACAGCTTGAGGTTGTAGAACCAGACTCTTCTTCATCAGTGAGAATCGGAGGTCCATCGCCTCCTCCTTTGCTTTTCCGAAATTCTTGTACCAGCCCATCTAATCCATACTTCTTACGGAAGTTAAAATAAAAGTTTCTACACTGAAGATCCGACTTGGTGTTAATCCTTTCAGAAAGCTTTCTCCAATCGGTTCCAAGCTCGATCAGAGCTTTCTTCATTGTATCGATTTCATCATCCGTCCAGCGGGTCGTGTCCGAACTGGGATCGTCTGGAGTGTCCAAGCTCGTATTGGGTGACAACCGTCTACTGATGCGATTAAAGCAGGCAGTACAACATTTGGTTGCTGTTGGGGGAATCTGATACTTTGCCATAATCGCCTCTCTTCTATCTTCACTTAAATCCTTCCAAATGGCAGGGAACGGGCGGAGACGTTTCACTCGAGCTTTCTTAGCAGGACAAGTTGGAATCGGGCACTGTTTGCTTGGTTTGTACCGATGACGAACTGATTTACATCTGCACGTATTACACACTCGGTCACCTGGGTGAACATCAGACTCACTCAAACCATACTGAGCTACTTGGGTCCGGGGCAGAGGTCGGGAGTGCATGTACGACTCCACGGCACTCTTGCACACGACACAATTGTGTGGCACTCCTTTCTCACCTGCAACATTACGACAAATAGAAAACATTACGACTGTGACAAAGAACATTTGTGAAGTTTTCTTTTTCCAACCGAATCCATCCTACAACCGTTTTGTTAATCTCTGGCAACCCATCGGTTTAGATACATTATACTATTACTATTAACTTAATTCAAAGATCTTTGAAAAACCACTATTTATTAATGATCTACTTACTTGTGTGCTTTCCAGCTTTGCGTCTCATTACACTTTTTGAAAATAATTTAATTATTGCTTCTTTGTCAAATCTAATTTGTTAGAATAGAGGAAGACATGAATATAATGCCAAATTGAAGTAATTCCAAAAGAGACCGCTCAGCGTAAACACATTATCTCAATCATATACCCTAACAACAAACACAGTAATTCGTAATTCATAATCCTATCATGGAAAAGGATCAAAGACATCATTCAACTACATGTCATATTATACCAATCAATATCAAAAAAAAAAAATCCACCAACGATCTTCCTCTCCACTCTTTCTTCTTTATTTGTCTGCATTAATTTCAATCAATTCAATTTGAATACAACTTGATTTTCTTAACTGCATTAAAATGCCAAATAAAATGACATTATATTAACTCTGATGCAACCATGATGGAAACTAGCAATAGTAATTGCTGAAATAGCAATCCATCTCAATTGATAAAATCCTTTTTCCGACCAGCGAGGCAGAACGAGCTTTGCTCTTCCAGATTGTAAAAAACAGCATATCAGTTATAACAAGAAAATGCTATCTACTACTTCGAAATTATGATCCATCACTAATAAGAGTTTAAATAATTATGCATAAAATTACAAGAAAAACTTGGAAGGAAAACATCCCAATTCAATAATAGTCAAATTTATACAAGAACACTTCGATTTCAAATGCAACAAAAAATAACAAACGAACCAACTTTCGTACGTAATCGGATAATAATGAGGTTTACTTTCTGATTTCCAAAGTCTGTTCCGAGCTCTTTAAAATACCACAAATTAGGGTACATCAAATGGTGGCCTTTTTACTTTGGAATGCTCATCAACATCAACCACCTTATTAGCAACAAAAAAGGCATAATAATAATATGTGGACTACCAAATCAGTTAAACATATAAAATATCAAAATAAGTCATAAAACTATCATTTTGGTTACGTGGCACTGTATGATTCGTCATCTTTTCATAACAGAAATAATCATTACAAAAATCAAATTAAAAAAGCAAAACTTGTACTTGCATAAGCATTTTCTCTACTAACGAGGGATGATATCCAAAGTATAAGCTCAAACCAGCTTGGTACTGGGGCCATTAGTAGGTACTAATTTGAGGTTATTATAGCCCAAACCATTTTATTCCATGGCCACCCGTTGTAGAGTAACATAACTACAAAGTTGTCGGTCTTTAAGGTATAACAAACTGGCTAGAGTGAATAATCATCACTATAAGTAAATAAACTGGGCGCCACAGTTCAAATTTGAACAAACGTTAACAATTCTTGACTCTGGTCAATATTTTGAAGCACAGAAAGATAATTTGTAGCACTATAAATAAATTGGTCTAAGTAGGTGAACGAACGCTTGAATTATCATGGAGGCAGACGGACCGGCAGAACAATGAGCATCGTAAATATGATAAGTAGGTTTCTCGACTTTAAAATATTATTAGCTATACTCAAAAAATGTCAAGGGTTCTTCGAACTTCACATTTAGTACGGAATTTGGGGACTTATAGATGTAAATAATAACAAAGCCAGAATCTGATGCCGCTAATGGTAAAAACTTTGAAGTTATGGAACTCTGCAACCAGTGCCCATGGAGTAAAACGGTTTGGGCAATAATTATCTTTTATAAGTGTCAACTAATGGCCAAAGTATAAAGCCGATTTGACATTATAGATTGGAGAGCATTCCTCGTAAGTCTCACATTCTGAATATTTTATCTTGCTAATTTAGAGTAGTGTTCTTGATGATGATAATTATAAACTTGGAACTAATAGAAAAAGTGAAAATTGAGGGAGTATATTTTAAAGAGTCTGATGGTATATGTAGCATTTAACATGCATGTCTTCCAGACTTCCTCTGTATTCCTTGCATGCTTTATTTATTCACAGGAGCAAAACGAACGATGACGATGACGACGCTACCAAAACAAATAGTAATTTCATTTTATAATATTAACTGTGATCCACATTCACAGCGTTTTCGTAGAATCTCAGAAAGCGTAGTCAAATAATATTGTGTACATAATAGTATGAGTGGTGGTGCTGCTCTCAAAGCATTTCTTGCTAAATGATATCAAATTGTGTTCTTCTCTCTTGTCAATATTGACTTTACAACTCTCACAGTTAAACCACCAAAATGCAATGGTAAAAGAAGGAGAGAAACAAAATCTGATGTGTATTAATTTGAGGAGGAGATACTTGTGTGTACTGTATCCATAAATAGTTTTCCTTGTTAGTTGCCGTTACCAACGTTGTCTTGCCATCATCATGATATCTTTTCGCTTATAATTGAAAAATGAAAACTCCACCAAGAGAATAAGTGGTCCATCAAAATTATTATTATTTTGTAAATAGCTTTTCTCTTAACCACCATATATCATTATCAACTCTACTCCCACCATCTTTTAGAGGAGAAAAACAACAATTTTTAGTATCAAAGGAAAGACACTTTGGTTAATTACTCTACAATGCGATGACGACTACCAATAAACTTTTTTTCTTCCAAATTTCACCAAATGTTTTGTTTGAATGCGGCAAATAAAAACTTCAAAAGCCGACAGTATTTATCCTACATCGTTTTACATCCTTGAGAAAGCAAGGACGTTGTTTTCGTGGTTTGAAATTACGAATATCGTGCGCCATTATCATATCAAAGACCAAAAAATAATGATTCCACAAACAACAAAGTAAATCTTTTTATATACATAATACAATACGGCTTACGGTTAAAGTTAGAGTAACTTCCTTTTCATATAGTGCATAGAGTAGGAAAATCTGTGTAAAAATTATGATTACAGTTTTGTGAAAACAAAAAATAAATAGTCAAACATGAAATGATTTACAAAAGTACCATGGTATGAACATAGTTTACATTTTTTTCCCAAACCAGAGGAATATTTCCCGATAGCAGTAAATACAATCAGTGTAAAACTTTCAGTTTGATTACGAAAATAGAGTCTTACAAATGGGTCCGGGAAAATGATATGATAATAGTTAGGTTTAGGCATCTCAGTTTTCATTCCATCATGTAGAGAGCTTGGTGTAATGTTACATGCAATGGTACACTAATATTCTTCATCAAATAGAAAGAGAGTTTATTTTTTGAAACAATATATAATCAAATAAAATTTATTTAATTTTAGAAAAGTTCATGGAGAAAGGCCTACGTTGTGATTTTTCTCTTTTGATATTTACTCAGCTAAAAAATTAAAAACTTTTCCATTTTGTGTAGTAAGAATGTTGGCAATGTAATAGCTGCCGGTACTTCTGGGTGGATGGATAATATAAAGAGTATTAAAGTAAGGGTAAACGGGTGCGGGTGCACGTATGTCTTCATCTTTGTATGACTTCCATTCATTTAATCCAACTAATTAGCAGACTGAATTTAATTAGGAAGAAGTATAATATCTGGTCAAATAAATTTCTCTTTACATTATTATTATGAAATAAAATGAAAATATTAAATCATAATATCCATTTAATTAGAGTGCAATCGAGAAAGATAACGGGATTCAGAGAAAACTCTACTCCCTATTTCAAATACTATACAATCAGAGTACACTGCTAACGTTTAAAGTAATTAACCATTAAAGTACATATGTTTGCGTTAGTTCTCTTCCTCCTCTCCTCTTCCTTTTCCCTCATCATAGTTTGTGTAAACATTTCCATAACTACCATCATCACAAAAGTTCCTATATTTATATGAAACACTTTCATAAAATTTATATACCATGGCCATGCATGAATGTATGTATATCCTGTACAGCAATATTAGCTAATAGCCTTACTACAAGTTTTACAACCCCTTCAAAAAATATATATTCCCAGAGGACCACTGGCAGCCCAGTTGAGTTTGATGCTGACGCCGTTGTGTTGCCTGTCTCTCTTCTCTCTATTCTCTTACGATGGTATAAATAGAAGGACCGCTTTAAAATCTAAAGTGACTGCCGCCGCCACTACTACCACCACAAGATAATAACAGTAATGGGAATGTGACGATGATGATGTGGTGGTGAAAGCAAGTCAACCATTACATCGTCAGCAAATAATAAATGTTAGATCACATCATTCTCATGAACAGGATAATATTTAACTAGGCTTTCTCCTTGTGTTGCAATGCGGTTGATGTTGACTGTGCAGTTATATATATTTTGGTTTTCACAAAATAAAAAATACAGTAGAAATACGCCGCTATATTATATCCCTTCTTCTGCGTAATATACACAGTACAGTCGCAGTCAAAGCCAGAGAGAACTGTAAACATGACGTTTTTAATGATGATGAAAAAAATAAAGGGAAAATGGAGAGAAATGAAAGTCTCCATGTTTTGAAATGAATTCCATATTTATTTCAATTTCATAAAATGCTTTATACTCCTTCTTCGACATGGCATCATCGTGTATCTTGTTCTGCTATTTTTTCATACACTTTTCCACTAAACGCTACTACAAAGACTGCATAATGGTTTATACACGGAATCCTTGTCATCATCAACATCATCATCATTTTTTTCACTCAATCAAACATAAATTGAGAACGTCCAGTGAGCACTGCTGTCAGTCATCTTTAATCACTCGATCTGCTAACGAGCTGACAAGCAGACACGAAAGTTGTTAGGCGACAAATATTATTGCAAAGCAAAATTGCACAATTATCTACCATCAACGATGTAATTCAAATAAGTCAAGTAGATTTCTAGGAGAAAAACAATGCATGAGTAATTAAGTTTGCTATTTTCCTGTTGATTGGTTAAAAATAATAGCAATTTATTTCGAGAATATGTCAGTGGTTAAACTGTGTGCATGTGACGTGAGCAACTGCTGTATAAGATGCGGGCTCCTCTAGTTAGTGCATTGACAGGTGTTCACGCACTTGCCACATGAAGGGGTCGGCATAAAGGAAACAATAAAAAAATAGTTCCTTGTTGAAGTGGGTGTTGAATTATTAATTGTGTTGCGTGTCAGAAGACGGTGGAGTGTTGGCTGATTGGCTTTACTGAACTTTAACTGACAGCAAGTTGGGCTCGGGCTTTCTGATATAACTTTTTTGTTTTTCGGCAGGTGAAATATTAAATTAACTAAAACACACAGTTCTGATCAGCACATGCTAAAAAAAACTTTTACTTTTAGTAGTAAAACGAAAATCCGAGGAAGACAAACAAATCCACTCGAGTTATGCAGAAAGTTTTAAAGGCTTCTAAAGTAATTTGTGTAATGGAAATTAGTCAACTATTAAAACTAAAATAATACTAGTATGAATTCTGCAATGGACCTCTCTCTGAAAAATTCGGTGCCATCTCCTCCTCAAAGTCATCAACGAGCATTTGCAAATCATGGCTTAATTTTGTCACCCTCGCCCACTTTACCCAAATTATCAGAAAGTAATACTATAGGAGGAGGCGGTGGTGTTCAAATTGTAAGACCTATTCCAAGACCACCATGGTCAATACTGTGGTATCAAAACATCTGGTCAATGCCTTCGTTACAAACTGATCAACACATTGGAGACCTACGAAGTACGGCAAGTGAAAGTGATCTGAACAATGGTGAAAACAGTAAACACCTTGGTAGAGTAACTACCACTACCCTTCGCATTAATGAACGCTCCTCGTTTTCAGTGCTAAATAATCTCAGCACAAATACAGTGAACATTAATAGTGACAGTGACAACAATATTTACACCTTTCCTCATGTTCCTGATGAAGATGAACAGCAGCATTTTGGAAACAATCAAAGACTACAACATCCGTCTCCCATGATTCCAGAGAAATGCAATAACTTAGCACTGTTAACTGCTGAACAAATGTTTGTAGCAGCATCTACATCTTTGCGTAAGCCGGAACACCAAAGACAAGATGTAGGAACTCGAAACTACTGTAGTGATGATAACGACTCAGATAACTCAGAAAACATTGTTGTCACCACAACTTCAAATTTTTCAGAAGGAGCATCTCGGGACTCTATCATAAAGTAAGCTACCTACTTACCTGAATTGTTTGTTTCAAAATTATTTTTCGCAAAATTAACAGATCTTTTCCGTCTCGTTAAATAGATCGCCATCCCTTGACAACCAAGACTTGACGGAATGCCTATTTAGAAGCAACCACCACAACCACCATGAGCGGCCCCACCCGACTAACGTCATACTAGACATTGCGTGCTGTGACGGCCCTGTAAAATTCAAGAGAATCTCAAATCCCAACTTTGCGTTGACCGTTGAACATAATGAGGTGTGCGCGCCAATATCCCCACCACCAGTTAATTTAAATGCAAGAAAGGTTATCAATACGCCAGCACATTCTCAACATCATCTTGATCACCAAAGTTCATCATCATCGATGTCCATTGGTTCTGAGGGGGAAAAACATTTTAACACTGAAACTCATGATGAAAGAGAACTGAAAACCAATGCCCCTGTTACCACAGAAGTATTCCCTAGTACCAGTGCAGTAACAACTCATAAAAGCTACTTGTGCATCTACTGCAATCAGAGTTTTAAAAGTTTGTTTTGTTATCAGAAACACAAGAAGCGCCATCTCAATCCCGTTTCTGTGGATATTACTACTACTACAGCCAATTCAACAAGTTACCGTGGCAGTGGTGGCGGCGTCGGTGGTAGCTCTGGTAATAAAAAAGGGAATTCTAGTGGAGCTAGCACTGGTTGCAGTGGTAGTGGAAGAGGGGGTGGTGGAGGAGGAGGTGGGATAATTGGAATCGTTCCAGAAAACACAAACGCCAAAACTAAAGATCTCAATGTTCAATTCTTTCCGTGTAAAAAGTGTGGTTGTAAATTTCCCAGTTATTATTTTGTACATAAGCATCGAAAAAGTTGTCATTGAACTAGAATTAAATATTGCGAATGTAATTTATTATTATTATACATACTAGTATCGTAAAAACAACACTATTATAGACATAAACTAACCTACTGACTTAACTGCTCTGTACATCATAAATAAGCTTATATTTCTAAATAAATGTACATATAATCGTAAAAGAAATTTTTGGTCAATTCCACATACAAAATAAATGTATGGTATGCAAAACGCGTTTAATTATCATTTTTTGACGTCTATTGGTCATAAACACCAGTATTTAACTACCAATTAGTAATCATGCTCTAATTGAGGAGTCCTATAGTTTTATATCCCCTTCGTAGCTATAGACCAAGCGAATAATTAGGGTGAATAACCGCTGATTATTATTATGGGAAAAACAAGAATAATTGTTTGTCTGAGTACATTTATGTATAATTTCTGAGTTAGTTCGTAAAAACGCAATAAACACGAATGCAATTGCATTAAAAACTTATTGACAAAAGTTTTATTTCGCATTAATCATTTGTCTTCTACTAATTTATGTATTTTACGTCAATAAAATTATAGTATAAAAGCATGGCGAAATGAAAACGGTGCGATATGGAAGTGAAAGATACTGTTACAGTATAAAAAGCAACAACGCACAGTTACACTACAGCCGAAGCACAAACTGAACACCAGACAGAGCAGATACCCTGTTTTCTCAAATACGCACGAGAATGTGGGGCATCATGATCTCTTAAAACAACCGAAAAATTCGCAATCATTTTCACTCTTGATTGCAGTTTCCTACCCGTTTTCTTTGACCACGCCACAGCGCATTTTGTAGTTCTGTTCGCGAAGGACCAGCATCAAATAAACTGTATATCAATTTCCATACTTTTAAACTCTATCCCACAAGAAAATAATTGTAATTGTTTTCATTACACTTTATTGTAAATTGGTTGGTTCACAAATATGTTTAATAGATGAAATGATACAAATACAAATAACCCGTAATGTAACTTAAGCTATAATAATTACTTTTAACTAGCATCAGCTTTCAACTTGAATGTTTATGATAAGTAAGTGGCCCAACATGTATACATTCGTTTTCGTTTTTTTTAGTTATGATTTTATTGTACAATGTACCTTAAATGATAGATATATACCAGTAATTAACAAAACGGCACTTTATGCATTACAATTTGAATGTGCATCATGGAATATTATTTGGATGGCAATGACCGACAAATAAGAAGCAATCTATTATTGTGAAGGTAAAAAGATAACAAAAATTAGTTGACAAACTTACCCGTGTACGGTTCATTCTCGTCATCCGTGCTATCCATTTCATTGAGTAAAGCGTCCTTGCTCTCTTCCTTACTTCTTTTACTCTTCGGCTTGACGATAAACTCACTGAAAAGAATTGAATGTCAGATAGAAAATATTATTATTAGAATTTATGCCAACCAGATTTGAATAAAAAAATAAGCTTGTTTAAAGCAGCAGACTGCACGAGGAACATGCAAATGAGAAGAATAGGGATCAATAGTTCATATCTGAAAAGACATCCTCGTTCGCTTACTATTATCAAAGTTAATGGTTAACTCAATTTACTAGTAATCTGTTATCATCTTATAATCTTATCATGATTTGTTATCTCTTCTGGAAAGTGTACATCTACAAAATAAGAATACTGTACGTACACTACCATTGCATTCGTAATAAAATTAACGTGAAAAGAAGTGGAATGACCTCTAATTTGTTTTATGAAAAGGACAGCAAGAAAGACAATCAAGTCAACAAATAGGCAGCTAGTTAAGAATGTTAGAAAACTAGGAGGATATATATATTTTTACCTTGATGGTCCAGATGTAGAAACGGGATGGGTCGAATTTTCTGCAGCTGTTGAAGCACTGGGCACTGCACCACCACTACTAGCACTGCTATTGGACTGATTATTTGCGATCAAATTGTTATGGCCACTATTACCATTACTATTATTAGCATTATTTCCAGCATTTGCACCACTGTTGCCACCACTGGAGGCGACTGGTGTCGCAGTCGCCGCCGCTGCTGCGGACGCAACATTATTACTCTCCGCACTTGCATTGATGGTGCCACTGTTACTATTACCACCACTAGTACTACTATTACCACTATTCGTTGTTGTAACTGGGGCAGCACTGCTGGAAGAAGTAGAGGTAGATGAAGTTGCCGGTATTGCAGATGAGGACGAAGACGTGGTTGTTGTTGTTGATGATGATGTAGTTGTGTTAGAGGATGATGATGAATTTATGCCAGCGTTAGTTGTAGAGGTAGTGGACGTTGATGGTGTGGAAGTGGATGATGATGTTGTCGCTGCTGATTGTTGCTGTTCATTCTTCACTTGCTCCTTCTGACCTCGCGTAGTGACCCCGTTTGTTTCCGATTTTATTGTGGGCATACCACCAACTCCAACTGAGCTTGAACTCGCATTGTTGTTCGTGGCGTGGTTTTGTTGATTTCGAGTGGATCGGGTTCGAGCACGATTTTTCCTCAAGAGTTGACGATAGTTTTGAGCTTTTTTACTTAGGTAGTAGTACTGCACACAGTCTGCAACACTTTTGCGCTCCAAGTAAGATTTGATCATACTAAAGTTCTTGGGATGCTGAAGGTACTTTTCCTGTAACAACAAAAAGGCATTAAGGATTAATTGTCAATTTGATTATTCATTGTCATGTACTAATTTGCGATATGTGATGCAATTATTTTAAAGTAATGGTTCTTACCTTGAAGATATCTTTCTCTTGCTCAGTCCACAAGTTCAACAGCTGTTTATCCTTATACTCTTGCATGGGATCTTCAATCAAGCCGTTACGATTGTTAAACCGACGTTTTCTACTCTTTTCGTCCAATAGAATTGGTGGAATGACTGCGTAGCTCCTCATTTTCTTATCTTCCAGCTCTTGTTCATGTAACCCGTCCATAATTTCTTCTAGGTCAGCATCAGATTTGATTCTCGAGCCAACCCTGGAAAAGCGTTCCTTATCCTCCCGTTGCTTCCGCAACTCGGGAAACACCTTTTCGAAAATTTCCCTAGTTTTTGCATCCTTAGCTTTCTTCTTGGCATTGTTCTCAATTTTCTCTAGACGACGAGCCCAATCAGCGCTCAATTTAGCGTATGTCGTTGTCAAATACGTTTCCCTTTTTTCCTTTTCCTTTTGCTTGTTTTTAAAGTACTCCTGAAGCTTTGACTTGAGACTAGCATATTTCAGCTTGTTCTCGTGGTACACAGATGTGTCAGATGGTTGATTGTACAAAGGAAGTTCAACTTTAGGCCCCAACTTGCTCAGGATTTGATGTGCCTCCTGAGCCTTCTTCCTGTTGTCAGCGTAGATAATGTGCGGCAAGGATCGGTT
Source organism: Entomobrya cf. arborea Gr-Col-00668 (assembly GCA_034699025.1). Taxonomy (NCBI): domain Eukaryota; kingdom Metazoa; phylum Arthropoda; class Collembola; order Entomobryomorpha; family Entomobryidae; genus Entomobrya; species Entomobrya cf. arborea Gr-Col-00668. The sequence continues at coordinate 38,642 of JAQIWN010000250.1, forward strand.
CATTGACTCAGGTGCTGCAGCTGGTTCCTCCAGGTCCCTTTCCGGTTGTGTGGCCGCTTCTTCCAGCTCCACCTTTTTCTTTTTCAATTTGGCTATTTGACTTTCAGTTTTTGCTATTTCACGATCCAGGCGTGCGAGTTGTTGCATCAAATCCTCTTTTGTGGAGCGGAGTGGGGACTCATCGCGTAAGGGTTCGGACGGCAGCGTTGGACTTATAGCTTCTACTTGTGGATTGTATGCAGGGCCCTGTTATATTAAACCAGACAAGCAAGTTTGCAAAAAAATATACAAAATGTTTTTGACTTTTGAATTTCGCGCTCATCGCAAATCAAACATCCAATAATAAATCAGAGATCAAAAGAAACGGTTTTATCTTTAGGTGACTTACGCTTCTAGCTCGGTCGGTTTCAATGCGAAGCGGCATATGTACATCAGGTTTGTCACCAAGTCTGAGCTTTTTGCATGGTGGACTTTCACTCATGTTGGGTAGAACAATTTTCCCCATCCCGCTACTTTCACCCCTGAACATTCCCAAAATGAAAATATATTTATAATAATATTCTCATTTCACCACTATTTATTTAGCAATCAAAGTGGTGGATGGAAACTAGTACAAAACTTTGTTTGTATTGCTTTCTTAAGGTACTAAATAGTTCATGTAATCATATGTTTTTATAGTCAATAGAAAAATACACCCATCAAACTGGGCCTCCTTATGGTGTGAATTTTACAATTTATAACACATCTGTACTCTGTACTAGTTTATGCCAGTAGACAGCCTGATATTGAAATTAAAGATGAGAAATCGTTTTCTAATTGATTTTAGTAAAAAATTATTCACTATCAATTCAATTTTACTAGTTTTTTAAAGGGTAAATTAAGTCATTTTATATACTAATATACATTAATATTTTGAAGTCTTTTAAAATAATACCCATAATATTTCTGAATGATGAAAAGGCTATTTCCGTGTCTAGAATGTGTTTTTTCCACCACCACTTTTACTTTATATGCAATGCGTGATTCTTGAATCAAGCAATTAACTGTAAACTGCAAAAAATTCATCTTAAAAAATTATTTTTGTGTAGATAGACTTACCCGTATGGTGGTCCCTGAGGAGATGGACGGTCAGGTCTAGGGGTCATGGGAGCAGATGCGGGTGGAATGTTATATTCTGTAGGAGGCGGTTGGGGTGGATGTAAAAGGGACATTCTATGAGGTCGTGGACCACCCCTCTCCTCAGCATTTCTAAAGGCTGACATAGCCGTTGCATTCACAGCATTCATTTGTTGTTGTTGCTGTTGTTGTTGTTGCTGCTGTTGTTGCTGTGAATGTGAATGTGAGGGTTGTTGAGGTGGTGGCCCAGTTTGGTAGGCGAAAACCCGACCACGATCGTCAATTGCTCCAGGATGTCCATGTTGATTTACCGCCCCACCTCTCCCGTACAAGGTTGACTGGGTCACAGTATTCACTGGACCTGTTGACCGTGACGGTGGTTGTGGATTCCCTTTGTACGACGAAGGACTCGCATCGATCCTATAAGTGGGCATAATTTATCCAACAACCAACCAAAAAATTATTTATTTTTGATTCTCATCAGCAGAAGTCAAAAATTTAAACAAAACGGTAGAACACTTTTTTTTGTGCTAGTGTCATCTCATGATTTATTTTTGCTTTTCAATATACTTTCTCTCTCTTTTCTACCCTGATGTTTCTGTACTATTTTGCGAATTATAATCACTAATTATTATTTTTAAGATAGTCTCAGTATCAACATTTGTAAAACTTTTACTTTCTTTAATTTTTTAAATACAAACTACGGATAATTCCATTTAAAATTGAAAAATAATAAAGAAAACGGAAAAATCTGTCAGAATTTTTCGTACATGATTTCCGACCCATTCATCATATTTCAAGAGATGAACGTCAGGAGAGGTGACGAAGACGATACTGAAGAGTCACTTCTCGTGGCAGCTGTAATTGTAGCTGATAATGAGGAAGATGACGTAAACGACGAAGAAGGAACTATTCCCCTCTCACTCTTCTTTGTGACAAGTTTAATTTGTAGAATTTCTTCTTCTTCCAAGTTGTTATCGAAGTATTGTTGCTGTTGAATAAATCGAGATTGCCGACGTGATGATGATGATGATGATGATGACGTTGATGACACAAAATCCCGTCGTGACATTGAAACACTGCTCATTGAAACCGGAAGCTGCAGGTGTTGAGAGATTTTTTTCTTCTCTTGAAGCAAGAAAGGTACTCGAGTAACGTTTTCTTACTTTTTTATCATTAATCCTTCACTTTCCAGACGAATGTCTCCGATTTCAACATGCTATCTCAGTTCTCTTCATCTAGAGATCAAACAACCTTTATCATAAATGTCGTCATTTTCTTTTTAAGTTGTTTTTTTGCGTACAAAGTTAAACAAGAGACAAATATGGGATGTTGTGTAGAACTGCAACTACAGTGAAAGCTAATTAAACCAAAGATGCAGCGATACTTGTCTAATTAACCAAAACAACTACAGTACACTTTGATTTCATTAAATCTCAGTAGCTTTCTTTTTTGCTCGATTCGGGGTTAAACACGCAATTAACTTAGTTATATTTCCAAGAAAAATGAGTGAACTTCTTTTAGTATGTACGTATGTATTTCTTGGAAAACTACACTTTCTTTGAAAGAAACTGAATTACACAAAAAAGTATGTTGTAATTGGAAATGCCGACTTTTTCCAAGAAAATAGTTCAAACAACACAGAAATCAACTAATAATGGTTTCATTCAACTTAAGTTCAAGAATAATAGGGCAACACAGAATGGTATAGTTTTTTGAAATGAGTCATGCAGGTGAATGGAGACAAAAGTTGTAATTCAGTAGAATTTAACACGAAATCACATACAAGAACAATGATAAATTATGACTGTACACTTGATTTTTAACTCAAAATGTCTGGTAGACAAATTAAAACATACAATTACTAGAAACACTGCTGCGTCAGACACACA
>JAQIWN010000251.1:0-41628 GCA_034699025.1 Entomobrya cf. arborea Gr-Col-00668
ATAACATTTGAAGTTCATTTGTATATGAATAAAGGGTGGTAAAAGTCAAAACATTTAACGGACTTACTAGAATCCCCATCAATTTTAACATGAATGACAAACCATACTGCAAGTGAGACAATTTGCTCAAACGTTGAAAAGTAGGATTTCTCATTGAAAGATATTTTGAAGCGAAAATGAAAACATATGGACGAGCTGAAATATGATAGCTACTGGCACATCACAACAAAATAAATGAATAGCGTCTTTCATGATTTTAAACTAAAAAGAATAATGACGATGGCGATGGCACAAAACATTCACACAAGCTCGCTTAGCTCGGATCATCATCATTATACATTATACGTACTTAAAACAAATTTGTTGTGGGCTTATTATTTTCCCCAAACAACGCAGATGGTACAGATCTTTTAAATCTGCGAAGAAAAATTTGTTTGCTGATTTCCAAGTTTTGACATCCCTAGGACGAAAGAATTCATAGAACATAACACGCGATGATTTTGTTTTCTGTTTTATTATCATTTATGATATCATTGTTTATGTATCTGATACACATCGTGCAGGTTCTCGAATCTCAGTTTAGTTTAATTATTTTTTTATGCCAACAAGTTTTTATCTTAAATCAGATACTAGTCTATTTATCAAAATCGTAAGAGCTTCCGTGGAATGTAAGAAGAATTGAGCTACCGCAAAAGCCACTATTATGAATTCATATAATAATTTTCTGCTACATGGTTTTTTTACAGTTGGGGTGTATTGGTATTTCACTAATAAAGATAGTCAGAGTCTTTTGGAAACATCAAACTAACTATGAAGAAACATAATACACTCATAGATACCCTGTTTCGAACTTATTAATGGTAACGATTTCGCATAACTGACAGTTGTGAAGGAGATGAGTTTTCAGTGTGAAAGCATGGTTAAGTTTCAATAAGGGAACTCGTTATTGAATTCAACAGACTTAGCAGGATTTTAATTAATATTTATTGCATGGCTTGTTTTTGTCTTTGGAGTATTAAATGTTTTATTTATAGCATTTTCATGCATGTAATGCATTGTTTCAAGTTGCTTGTAATCGTTGTAAGTCGATGTCAAACACACTTTATTTATGATGGAGGAAAGTAGAGTTATTTTTGTCCTGAAATTTATCTGAAGAAGTTTCTTATTTTGAGCCATAAATTAAAAGTATGCTGTCGTCGGCTCACTAATAAATGCCTGACAATTTGAATGCCACTCTATATCATAACTTGACTTGATTTTTCTCTTTTCAGGTGAAGATGGGGACCTGCTTCCGTCTGCGCCACCGATGGAAATACTAGACAGGGTGGTGGGATATGAAGACCTTTCCTTTGACGCGGGTATTTTTATAAGCAATACAATTTGCATTGAAATCATTGAAAGTTGTTTGAGAGTATATGTTAGAAACAATAAAATCTCCCTTCCACTCAAACACTCAGCGCAAACACAGTATTATCATCATTAACGTTCATCCGTGCGGTAACTGAGCATATAATTTGGTTTTGTAATACTGATGTCAATGGGATGGAATGGAAACAGTGATTTCGCATTTTCCTACTCCTAAAATATTTCATTTACACATCGTTTCATGTCAGTTTCCCAAGTCTCCCTAACAGAACATAAATACATTATGCAAAGTGACTTCCGTCTCGTTCGTTGTCATTAGATATTCTGTGTTTTCGATGTAGTTGAAAAACACCAAGATGTAAAGTAATACCAATTTAACATGCTCATCTAAACTTATAAATGAAGCGAAAGCAGTATTTTGCTGTTACTGTCACATCTATGTGTCAGAACGTAAAACTGAATTGTAATTTAGAAAAAAAGATTACTAAGCAATCGGAAAATCTAGACATGAGATCGTAAAACTGGAATATAGTTCTTTCATTTTTTATTTGACAACATTTCCCCGCATCTTAGACCTATTTTCAGCAATAATTTGTGTGCCATAAATACTCTTTTTTTAAATTTTGTTGTCCATCCCGTGGCAACATCTCCAAACCCCATATAGTTATAAAAATTTGAACGAAATTTGAGAGAGGATTTCTTTCGATGATTTAAACTTATTTTACCAATAGGAATAGACAGACAGACGGACACAGGCGAACTCCAACTCTTGCATTAAATATTACTCGTTATCAAGTAATAATATTGTGTGGTTGTTCTACTAGAACTATTTAAGAGGCGCTATGAAAGAAAATAACATAAAAAAGCTGAAATAAGAAAAGAAATTATACCACTGCCAAGCGGTTTGGCATTCATTCGCCATAATAAAACATTTCCCTTTTCTTTCAATGACATTTAGTAAAAACGAGTGCCCAAAAGAACTTTAGTACTTCTTTTACCAAATTCGGGTATCGATCCTAAAAAAATCACAGATGAATGGAGGATGCAATATATTTAATACATATATATGAAAGAGGTCAGTCGGGCCGCCGAAGAATTACACACCAATTGATCCGCAATGCAGACTAAGCAAAAAAATGAGGATAGGATCATGGATACATCTGTAAAGATTCGGTAATATATTTTAGTTTATTGCATCCTACCAAAGTCCAAAAAACACAAAAAATGAGCAACCACAACAAATTTCGTTATTTTTTCCTGACATCCCATAACTTTTCCGATCTTATCTATTATTTTTTCTGCAAACTATGGCCACTTTGAAATGAGTAGAGGCGATGGTGGCGTTCTCATTTCCTTTTCCGTAAGTAGAATGTCGGATGGAGACTGAATATCTAAGTTATCCATATTTATGACTGAAATCAATCGTATTATTAAACATACTTCTATAGACATAGACACACATATTTTTTAGATATCAAAAAATGTATACAATATGGCATCATAGATCATCAGAACAAATTCATTTTCATTCATACCAAGCCCAGTTTTTATGTTCATACTCACAATCAGCAGAAATGATCAATGGAATAAGTAGAATATAGACAATGTTATGTTTATTTAACTCATAGACATATGTATTATTGTAATAAATCCATGAATATGATCCTCATGTTCTGGAAGTAAACACAATGAAATGGAACATGGTTACCGAAACCAAAATTGAACAGAATAAATATGCAGTTGAAAATACTAAAATTCTGGGGGGAAACGATGAACTACAAAAAATTTCGAATAAGTAATAGGAACCTTATTTATTGCCACTACAAAAGTTCTTGCAAAATGAAATCGCAAGGTATACAATAATGGTAGTTAGTACTTTTACAATAGGCGTATAAATAAAACGTGGTATGACCATGGGTCAATAGGGAATATGTAAATCTAACATTTGAAATGCATCATGCATCTACCGTTAATTCATGATAAAAAAATAAAAGCATGTCTCGCTAAATAGAGCAGTTAAAATTTATCGTATGGAGCCGCAATTATAATGATAAAAAATACGGGTTAGAACTTTAATTTTGTTAGTTCGGTTGTGGGTCATTTGATCGCTTGTTAAAAGTATCTCTGAATGTGATAGTAGCACGTCTTGGGCTTTCATTTAGGTTTGCACCTTACCAATAAAAGTATATTTGTAATAAAAGTTTAGCACCAATAGATATTATATGTATGATTGACAAAAAAAACGAACAGTACTTTGGTTATTGCGATTATAAACCATTTTGAATGGATTTTCAGTAATCTCCATTACATTCAATTTCGTTCCTTAATTTTACCTGTCTAAATCATGCTCTACAACGAAATCATTGGTACTGATTCGGATTGTCTCTCATAGCCCCAATGGTTTTGATAGTTAACAGTACTGGAATGTAGAATAGGTGGTCAGGGTTCATCAGATTGATCGAAGTCTTTAGAAGATAGTTCTTAACTTCTTGCTATATCTTACATTTCCAAATAAATTTGGTCTTTCCTGTAACATTCAGTAAAATCCAATTTACGGTTCAGTTGGCGAATATTCCAGCAACATAAAATAGAGCAGAGTACACAAAAAAACATAGCCATCCGCAATATTTCACCATATGAAGCTTGCTATATTCTTTTATGATTCAAACTAAAATGATTTTAGTGTGCGTGCCACCACCTGAGCCATGTATAGGAGATTTCGGTATTCTGGATCCAGAGCAACAGATGTTGGGCACATGGGCTCCGTATCCTGAGTACAGCCTACGTACTATGATTCCACATTCGTGTCAAGTAAGGATAAACAAATACAATTTGAATCATTTGATTTTATCTGTACGACACCGCTACTACATAGTGTACATATTTATACTACATTATCATTTCTGTTTTGACGATCTGTCTTTGCATGTACAAATATTGGGTAAACAGAAAATTACATTATGAGAAACCAAAATTTAGTTCAAATTGTAACTCTGTGACACTATGATAAACGATAATTGTCTTCAAGATTTTTTAAAACGCTAGGTTTCAAAAAGTATGAGACAAAAACTGTCAAAATTTTAGATCAAATTTAGGATGTGCTCTACATTGCTGCAATATATTATTTCAGGTTAGTGAGGCAGCAGCTCGCTCAGCTCTCATGGCTTATGTGAAGCATCATTGCTGTTGGGGTGTTGGGGCAGCTCGAAACATGTCAGTCACTTCCATACGCCAAAACTGTGCTTACCATGTAAGAAGATTCATTTTTATCCTTGTTTTTTGATGAAGCACTTTTTATTTATTTCATAATATTCATGAAAACTTCTAGCATGTAGTATTCAAAAAACATTGTAACAGTGAAAGTTTTTCTCAAACGTTGTTTAGTATGTTCTCCAAACGTTCACGGAGAAACGGGAAGCTCGTTGGGCTTGGGCACCACATGTGGGAGGAGACGCGGATGGACCTGATCAAGGCGCTGCTCCATCTCCATGGGATCTTCCAGCATCTCCTACAAAACCCTTTCACTCGGAAGTGAAAGTCATTGAGGTGAATTTCATAACATAAAGGCGAATGGCAAATTATATATTACATGAATCACTCATATGTTGTAACTCTACGAAGCGAGCAATATGTACCGAATCGGAGCAAAATGAGACGAAATCCTATCTCATTTGTAGATAAACAATTTTTAGTATTCTGTAGTATGTACAAGCTCAAAATATACAGAAAATTAATAAAATTCGGTTCAGCCTTGCGCTAACTCTAAAATATCTTCCGTTTATGGGGAAGGAAGTGAATAAAAATTCCATGTTTGTAGAATTACATACGTATTTAGAATTGTTATGAGTAGCTGCGAATTCTGTTACCCATAAGTAGCGGTGACCATCGTGATGTAAGTGTAATACTTTAGCAATCTAATTTCCATCCGAAATTTTGACCTTCCTTGCGCTTTTTTCTGTAACTTTATATTTCCAATTGAATGTCAGATTCGGAAAAATAGGGCACGTACTTGCTACAGAGACGCAGAGCATCTTTACTAACTTCATAAATATATGTACTCATACATGATATTTTTGTTGGTAGGTTCCCCATACAGCTTCAGTTAAGCCATGTCATAGATGTCGAGGTAAGCACAGAGCATGAACCTAGGCTTTTATATATATACTAAATATATAAATTTATATCGTTTTTTGATATGTTCACAAATAAATAGGTAGTGGAACGATGGCTTGTCCCAGTTGCCACGGTAAGGGATTTACAAGATGCCTTGCTTGTCAAGGGGAGGGTTGGGGTCTGGGGTCAGAATCTCGAGAGAGATGTATAGTTTGCGGTAGTGGATCATATGGACATGGTCGACAAGATTGCAACCGATGCGGTGCTAAGGGACGAGTGGCATGTCCTGTCTGCGACTCATATGGACAACTAAAGTGTTTCATTCAGTTAACAGTGTCATGGTACGAGCTAAGTCTTATGTTTATACCCATGCTCATCCGCTGTCAGTTCTCAAGAACTTGGCCTTTTATTTATCGTATGCTAAAAATTGCTAATTGTATCGTATGCTTGACTCGGCATTTTTCTCATTTGGGAATCAAAAATAGGAAAGTGAATGTAGGTGAGTACATCACTGGTGGAGATGATGTCCCCCATGACTTACTGCGGCAAGCAGACGGACAGATTGGGATTGAGGAAACCGGAATTCGTGTAGCGCCACTTCCTTCTGATATTGTATCTGATGAAACGCTGGCAATGGCTTCAGCTCAGCTAATCAGTGAACATTTGCAAATTTCTTCTAATGCCCTTCTACTTGCACAGGTTTGTACTTTTCCCCTGAAATCACGACAAACATTTATGTATGTCTGCAAACAAAGTTACATACGTGATTTAAACCCAAATGATTTTATAATTATCTTGCAGCGTCATCAAGTTCGTGTTGTTCCAATTACTACACTGGAATATCGATGGAAGAATTTTGACGGCACGTATTACATTTATGGACTCGATAAAAGGGTACATGCTCCAGACTATCCTCAAACATGTTGCTGCGGCTGTGTTATATTGTAGTTTTTAAGGTTCCATCAAGCTTGGGAGAATCAAGAAAGCTTTTTTGTCAACATTGTTGCTGTATTTACTCAGCATTGAGGCTAATAAATGGATAATTAAAATGATCGTTACGTATGACGCACTTTAGTTTGAAGTTGGTTATATAGCGTTACAAATAAGTATCTATGTATATGAGAGTTTAATGTACAATAATTGTAGGCTCAAACACTTCCGTAGTTGTAAACTGTTTACTTATTTATTTTTATTTATTTATCACTAGAGCTAAAACTTCTTGCTTGCTCTGTCTCTCAAAACAGTATTTAAACTTTATGTATTTTGGTTCATAGTTATAAATATTTAGCAAGCACACACGCAACACACGGGCTTAAAACCAATATTATTGTACTACATTTTCGTAAAAAAATGCTATGAATAATACAAGGCAGCAATATTTAAAGTCAATAGTTCTCTATCTAAACCTACATTTCTTAGGAAATCTATTTAATTATAAAATGATCCCTATTTATGCTCTAAGAACTGGAAAAGAGTATATTGGTTGTCTTTAAAGATATCTATAATTTATTTTCAAAAAATGTGCTTTCGTGTAAATAATTGTATTTATATATATATATGGGTAACCAAGTAGCTTGAAAAACGTACACAACAACACGACAGACAATGCAGCAATAATATAATAATAGTTGCGTACATCGCATGATAAATATATGCACCATATTGTTGTCTAGTTTGTATGGTTTAAAAAATGTTTATTTTCATACGAAACAAAAGATGACCTTTTTATTATTGTGAATTATACATTTAAAATTATATTGGAATAGTTATAAATGCAAATACGAAAAGTGCCAAGTAAATTGTAAGATGTACATATTGTTTTCAGTCGCCCTTGACGCTAGTAAATGATGTAGTTAGTTCATTACTATTGGCAATGTATATTATTGACATTATAAATTTTTCAGTGATATTTAAAACATAACCTATAAAAGACGAAAAAATGTTATGCGCCTAAATGCACGTGCTGTATTGCACCTTGTATTGTAATCTATAGACGTTTTTGTTGTCAAATAAATGTTCTGTAGTCCATGTTGAAATTGTTGCATTTTTTATTTCAAAGTAATTAAAACCATCAACATTATATTATACTAATATTACACATATTGTTCTGTTCAAACTAAGAAATCCATCCGAAAATTGTTTTTCAATGTAACAATAATTTACTAAATGCTACATTCATGCATCGATATTTACTTAAGTACACTTCGTTCGCTAATTATCCGAACACGTCAAAAAATGTCCTAGCACAGTCAATCTAGGGAGCTGGATTACAATATTTTTCCACTATATAGCTTAGGTTATTAGAAGGCATAGGGGTTGGTTCACGAGAGTCAGACGAGCAACATTACTTTTTTTTTCGAGGTGCAGAAAAATTGTAGCTTACCAAAAGTTTAAAAAATACCTACCGAACGGATTTTTTCAAGAGTTACATCATTCATTAACTAATTTTTTTCTGCATAAGTGAAGTTTACTGGTGTACACAGTTAAAATTTATTTTTTGAGTTATTGTGAAAAAAACTGAAAAGGTGACAGTGAGTGTATTTTTTCTACTTCAAACAGTGAAGTAGTCTGGCTTGAATTTTTCCATTATGCAAATTACCTGAATGTCTTCATCACTCTAAAAAAAGCTAACCTTTGTTTAAGGTCTGGTCTAATGGTTGCTTTGCATTGTTTATGCTACACCAAAGGTCCGACTCCTGTCAAAAGTAGCATAACCACCTTACCATCCGAAATAAAATAGAGAAGCAGTTGCAGTAACATGCAAAACAGCAATGAACTTAAATAAGATTGAACGTAGCGAAGCTTGGAAAAATTATTAAATGGTACTAACACTGTTTGTGCCTTACTAACAAAAAAGTACACGTATTGTCTATACCTTGCTAACAAAAAGTACTGGTATTGTCTATACCTTGCTAACAAAAAAAATACTAGAGAAACCCCGGAATACGTACACCTTACTTCAAACGAAGTTGAAACTCATTCCAGTGATTTTGGAGCGATCTACAGCATACACTGCCGAACGTTACCACTGCATCGTTACCGTATTGTACTAGTAGAACCCCAGAACACATGCACATATTTAACTATTTATGCAACTCTGTCCAGTGTTTCTGGAGCAGTTACCGCGACATTACTAGTGGAACCCTGGAGACTAACTTCTATGTAACCCCATGTCGAAAATGCCTAGCAAGAAAAACCGTAACAAAGGTCAGGTTCAGCCCAGTGCAGCCGTCATTCTGTCTGGGTCAAACGTATCGGAAGCATATGTTGACGAAATGTGTGAAAAAGTTGAATGTCAAATTCGAGAATCGGGGGTAATAACTAAAGATCTGTACCGCGCCACGGTTAGCATGATATTTGAGCAACAGAAAAAAGTCAAAACAGAAAAGGAGGCATGGGAAGAAAAAGCACTTCAAACCCTGGCGAAGGTTGATGAAATCGTAACAAAACAGGAGAAAACTTTAGATAGTGTAAGGGAGCGTTACGAAATTGTAATCAAAGATGTAGGAAAGATGCAAAAAATTATTGACTTTCTCAAAGAAAAATACACCAGCCTAGTAGGACAGAAGAAAACAGCTTTCTCGGAAGACAACTCCTCTTCGAGCCTGGAAGTGCGAAGACTTAAAGAGGAAAATCTTGCACTGAAAAAGGAAGTGGAAGCAACCAGGAGCGAATTACGTGCTCTCAAAGATGAATATCTAATGAATTTAGAGCGGCAAAATGAGAATACTTTAGTTGTACATGGTTTGCCAGAACACGATGGGGAGTCGGATGAAGCCCTTCAAGAAAAAGTGGATCGCATCGTTTTATTGAATTTTGACACACCACTAGCATGCATAGATGCAATCCGAGTGGAAAAGATAGGTACAAACCAAGGGTAGTCAAAGTCCGTTGGGAAAATCCGAAACATTGCCGACAAATTTTAGAAAACCATAAAAACCTCCCAAAGGACATCTACTTCAACAAGGACCGCCAATACATGTTGCGAGAGATAAGAAGGAAGATCAGGGAAAAAGCAAAGGAACTATGGGAAACAGGATAAAGTACGAGTACAAGGACCTTGGGCTCATCTACAACGACAAATTCCATCACTACACCGAGTTCGAACGTCTCACATCAAAATAACACTTACCATTTATATACATAGATTATTTGCATAAATTAGTTTATACAAATCTACTATCTAGTTTATTCTTGCCCTTGTGGTGCCGAGTCCCTGGTAAAACCTCAGAGTATCTGGCAACCAAAATGAAGCCCTGAGTCTGTAGTATCAGTATCATGAACAAGACGAGTTGATACTACAGCATTGTTGCAGACACAGGCGTTGAAGACGTCCAAGTCGTGCAAAAAGGGCTTATTTCTATGTATTTACGGCGTAAAAGTTCAACAATTTTAACTTTTCATAACTTTTTTCCGCCTCCACCGATTTCAATGAAATATTTGTTAACGTACAGCAAATAAATCACACTTTTTTAAGAAATATAACTTTTAAATCTATAAATTGGATTTGCTCAAATTTTGCACCCAAAACCGTGTGTGTTCGGATAATTACCGAACAGTGATTTTTTCATGTTTTTGACTTTTTCGCATATCTCTGAAGAATGGTGAGCTATCCACGAAATTTTTTGCACTATGCCTTCTAATAACCTAAGCTATATAGTGGAAAAATATTGTAATCCAGCTCCCTAGATTGACTGTGCTAGGACATTTTTTGACGTGTTCGGATAATTAGCGAACGGGGTGTACATCTATTCATTTAAAATAATTTTCATTAAGCTATAAAAATAATGAGTTGACCAAAAAATTTAACATTACAACATTCCGGAATTTCGCTGATAGTGAAATCATTGGCTACTAGACCATAAAGCGCGATAAAGAATTTCAATGTCGTGCGAAACATAAAGTAATGAAAATCGCCATTATTTACTGCACCGTAAATAAAGAAATGTAGTTCAGTAAATATACATTCATTAAAATCATTTCAACGGGTAAGCAATTGTCATTTATGCATGGGTTAGTATTAGGCTTTAACTTAATAATGAGGATTTAAGAAGTCGCTATTTAACTGTCATCAATACTGGCTTTGATATTTCATGGCCAGCTATTAAATATACAAAGCAGTATTTATGATGTATACAAGTGATGGTGTTAAGCAATCAACTGTCGCCATTCTTCCATGGAACCATAATTATCCACCTGTATGAACAGAAAAAACATAGGCACATACCGATATACATGCAAACTATTTCTGCAGCCACAAGGTTCTTCAAATACAGTTAGTTGATGGCACATGGGTAGGTATGTATGCATTAACATTGTGCAACCGCAGTAATAATTATTTTGCATTCTAAAACTGTACAGTATGAAAGGATTTGGTGGAGGTAGGAAAAATGAGTTTTTAATTGACATTAAATTTTACATGAATAATGCAATTAACTACAGAAAGTCGTAAACTGAAGCATAAAATAGGTTAAACTATTTCATTTTCATGGTCAAGTACATGCTTTACGCACTACGCACACAAAAAGCGAAATAATATGTAAGGTAAGTCACTTTGTCACTTACACTGGTTTCGAGGTAGCTCTAGCGGTTTAGTCTGCACAACGTCTCAATTGTGTGTCATTCATTTTATGGTTAAAGAGATTATTATAATTCATTTCGAATTCATAAAGTACGGCGTGCGTGCTTGCATAGCATTATCTAAGGAAAAAACTAGCTTAATCCAACAAAACGAATTAATAAAAGTTCAATCCAGTTAATTTGTAAGTGGGCTAATATCCGGAGTTGATATCTTAGGATTTTTGGAGTCTGAAAGAAATTCGTAAGTACGTCAAATAATTATAAACATGTCGATTATTCAAATGATTTTTGGTTTCAATGAGCTACTTGAAGATTAACTTTGTTCGTTGTGGAAAAAAAACTTGTCAGCATTCATTCATTCAGCTTATATTTGTGGTAGCTTGAATAGAAAAAGCAGAAAAGGTGCAGCGTTGTCCGTTAACATTTATTGCAACAAGTAATGCTGAAAAGCTAAGTTGGACTGCATTTGGAGGAACTCCATAGAAAACCATAACAATATTTGACATTTTGATGAGGTTTAAGGTCTGAGTTACTTATTTATTGTTATAGTTTTCCATGGAGTCCCTCCGAACGTGGTCCAACTTGGGTTTTATTTTAAGCATTGTTTGTTGAAATAAATGCTTACCGACAACGCTGCACCTTTTCTGCTTTTTCTATTCGAGCTACCACATTCGCATTCATCATGTCAAAACTACAAATTAGCTACATCATCAGCATCCACGTAGTCATTCACGTAGTTGGTAATTGGTAAGAGTTATGATTAGAGTTTAATATCAGTACCTACATAAAATGTATCGTAGGTATTATTTGAATGGGACGGGATTTACTTTTCTGAATGAACCCTTTATCTGTTCATATCTTGCTGGAAAAATTTCCTTGCTACTTTTTTGGCTTCATAAGAACCTACTCTATGTAAAGCACTTCAGATGAATGGAGAATTTTTCTTTCGTATTTCATCTTGATTACAACTTGGTATCTAACATCAAAGATTATAACATACAATCTAACTGTTTTAAAACCAGTGTTTCCAGTCTTGATATTTCACCTTCCTGCTACCACAGTAACATTTGTACCAATTGCAGTGCTGATATGATATCTAATATCGAACAGACTGGCAGACAGACCATGTAACATATATGCATAAGCTAAATTTTGGTATACCAATGAATTGGTGTGCTGTCTGAAACTTTCAGACTGAAAGTACGGTATGCTATTTTACCAGGAAACTTGCATTATCAATCAATCAGTTCAAGCTAGTAACGTCGTCGCGTCTTTAGCATTCTATAAAACTGACAAACCAAATGGTTCTTTGAAAAAAGACCCATTACACGCGCCTTACCTTCCATTGTTAAACTAAATATTTTTTCTTATGAATTGAAAAAAACGTACGTGCCTATAAAGTCATTACACCACACTATGAACTACAATTAAGTCGAAATTGTTTAATGTACGTGTCGGCACATCAGTAATGCAATAAAAGTTAACATTATTTAGTTGATATTTTCAAAAGTTTATTTTTACATTCGTAGCGGTAAAATCGTAACTTAATTTGTAAGAAATTACTGGGGCGACAAACTGATTTTCTTTTTGATGTGTACTTTGGTAATAGAAAAGGGTTTGTTGCATTTCTCAAATGCGTAGGTAGTTACCATTAAACTTTGCTTAATTGTAAATATTTAATTAACACTATTGACGTCGATGGGAGCCTATTGCCGTAATTGGTTTATTGATGAAGGCATTCATTTATTAGTTTTCGTATAAACATAAACCATTGATCGAAATTGAACAATTTGTGTTGTTAAATAGGATAATCTCGAAACTTAAATGCACAAATTTGTTAATGTATTTTTTAATTTCTCAATTTATTTCTTGAATTAATTCGCTTCGCTCTTGACACATTAATCGGAATTATGTTTAAAATCAATGCCACAATAACACATTAATTTATTGACTCATATTGAGTAGGTTATCAAAAGGTTGCATACGTGGAAACGGTATTAAGGGGAAATTAAAATTCAATAGAGATTATTTCTTACGAAATTTTACCTTGAGCGAAAATTTAAAAAATCAAAGAAAAATACAATAGTTCAACACTGTATGCTTGTTGCGCCTCATTCATTGTACCACTGCACTGCACTACACCTGAGATTCAATGTCTTTTACAATGTAACAAGTTGACAATCTCATTTCAGTTTATTAGACCCACAAAGTGTCTTTCTAAGAATACTCTGCAGGAGAGGAAAAACAGTATATCTGTCTGTATGCACTCTAGCGTCTAAACACCTCAACCGTTGAATATGAAACTTCACATGCACAATAAGAGGAACCCTGTGTAGATTTTGGGCAAACTCGGGTTTTCCAGATCAAAGATAACTCGAAGGTCATTTTTTGACATGAACGTGACCTCAAATTCGGCTATTATGTTTGTCCATTAAAAGAAACGTATTTCCCCAAACTTTAAATTGACTTGATCTATCTTATTTCAACGACTTTGAAGTACACTACTTTAATATGGCCTCATATGTATGTCTTACCAGTTTAATGGATTACATTACAATGGATCATAACAAAGCCTTCATAATCAAAATTTTCGGCAAATTTATTAAGCATTTGAAAAGATTAAAAATCCTGACATGTCATGACCAATGTAATGACAACTTTTAAAAAATCTTGAATGAAATATTACACATATGTACAGTATTAATGGATTTCATCATAATATATTTGGCTATGTATTTTAAAGACAATGTAGCTTGCATATTGTGTTATTTTTGCACAAGGGATAGATATTGGCAAAATTGTACAAACAAACTTCATTTCGGTTTCGGATATTCATCGCTACAGGCTTGACTTTACCTTGCTTCATTTTATACACCACGGATTTCTACAGAGAAACCTTTTTCTACCCTCCTCTCAGCTAAGCCAGTTGATGAATCGTCGCGACACTAAAATATATTTTGGTCGAAGATGCGTCTGGTCTAGCTAACATTTAAAAGTTATTAATGAAAGGAATAGGTATGCATTCCGTAAGATATCACAGCATTTAAATCAATTTTCTTTAAAGGTTAGTTTATAAAAGGTTTAATCTCTCCACTCTCCACGGTACTTTTAATTTAATCAAAGTTTAGTACTTCCTTTCCCACTAATTCTGCCTGTATGAGTTCACTCCTTCATTTGAATGTGCAACAAATAGGCAGTCAATGACAGCGTTATCAAAATTCGATACGTACGTCAATGAAACATGGAGTCTTAAGCATCTTTCAGCATTTATCAGTAACAGAGACACGTGAACAATTAAATGCATAATCTACTTCTTTTGCATGAAAGGACCACGGGACGAGTTTACTCTTAACTCGGTTTAGACAATTACTGTAGAATTCAGTATTCTTTCCCACGCACTAGCGGCTGCATCATTCTTATTTTTTAAGTTTTAAAATTCTCTTTAAAATACTTCAAGATATTTAATAATTCTAAAAATTATGTACAAACTATTAAAGAGGATATATTCAATTGAAAGCAATTTAATTACATATTTTTCTTAGTTAATTTTGACGACGTTTGAAGTGGATTTGACTTTTTACACGTGACATTGGATTTTATATTGATTCATTCATTTGTCAGTTAGTGCTTTGTGGCAAGACCGCTGATAGTTTCTAAGGTAACTTTTCAGTCTTGCATTACCCCTACTATGTACTACTCAGTTAACATGCTGTATGGATCTTAAGTCATAAAAAATAAAAATTGAACCAGTTCTTACTTTCTGCAAAAAAAAACTCGACTTTGCAGTGTATCCTTATATACGTATTACGTATACTCATCGTTATCCAAGATGGAAAGCATGGAACATAAAATGCAGGGCCACAGTAAAAAAGATGTAGACAAAACTACTGGTTCTAGTTGTACGTCGTCACTTCCTTCGTCAACTCAGTCTGCAGTCTTGCTAACTCCTAACCCACAAAGAGTATTTCCGGCCATTACAATAAGAAATGGGGAGCAGATTCAGAATCAACAAACTTTACAACTTTCGATGGTCGGTAATCCAAATGATGAAATGGTTAATCAAGCCACAGCTTTGCATGATAGTAGCAGCAATGTCCCTCCTAGCAGTACGGACAACAACAGTAGTCCATACAAATCAAGTGACGAAGAAAGTGAAGAAATACTTGTGTTGGAGCAATACATAGGAAATGGAATCCTTGACAATGAAATTTGTGAAGAGGATGAACAGAGTGATTGCACTTTAAGTATATGTAAGTCGTTCAAATATTCATAGTAATTTGTCTGTTGCTTTAAGTTTACCATAGTTATCCCGGTGAATTTCGGAATTTTATAGTTGGCAAATCCCGCATTTGATTACAATGAATGAACGAATGAAGTACACTGCGCAATGCATTGTAGGCGTAGATAATGAGCATTTGTTTTCGCATTCCGTGTTTCTAAATGTATCAAAAAAGAAACAAAGTAAAAGTCATGATTTTTTACTGCCATCTACTCTAAATTAAGTGGGTAATTTGATCACGAGGAATGGTCGAAACGAAGTTGTTTCAGCATAAAGCTGCATAGATGGGCCCTTCTGCACTACTTCAAATCGCTCACTAGTCTCGTATATCCTTCAAGAAATGCACTTTCTAAATTATCATAATATAAATATGTACGTTTGTATTGATGAGCAAAACTTAAGTCATAAGTCTGGACTGGAACTTTAAAAAAACCCTAATCGTCTCCTGTGAGCGCTATTCTCTTTCCTCGTAAACCTGAAACTTTCGGATTTAGATTTCATGCTGAATTTTCCCCCTATTATGACGTTGACGGTTGCACCAAATATTTCGTAATTTTTCAGTACACTTTCGAAGTAAAATAAAACCTGGAATTATGAAAAAGTTGAAATGAAATCTCTTTCAAAGAGATATTACTTTTTACATCACGTCTGTTTCATAACATGTACGTCTTCCACCTAGTATCAGGTACCTTACTCGTAGTTTCGATGTCATTTATAGAAGGATAGACGTACATATTAAATGATATGTATCAATCGTAATTGTTTTGAATGATGCAATCGGGTTTGTTAAATATTTCCCTGTCTGAATTATCGATATCTTTTTTTATCCAGACTTCTCATATTTTCCTCAAAATATTCCATGTACTAAATAATTATTTCGTTTAATATTATTAATCCGTTTATGCCCATTATTTATCGTCAGCCATATCATTGACGTTTTTGCATGCATCTCTATTTATATACGCACATCTTCGTAGTTTTACTCCTCTCATTAAATAAGAAGTTCTATCGCTTCTGGATAAACACAAGCATTTTCCTATAAAAATTTCCTGAAAATTAAAATATAAAATCAAAAGTATTCCATTTCATTTCACGGAATGATCATAATAATGCTCGTGAAGGAAAAATCCTTGAGAAATTTTATATTACTTCTTGAACAACCGATTTCAGAAAAAAAACTAGTGTTTTGGGAGAGAAAAAAACTTTTCCTTGGCAAACTACTGCCAAACAATGACCATGCATAAAAGTTAGACATTCAAACATGCGCTTCATTGCCGTTGTTGTACAGAACTTTCTTTAAGTGAATACACATTTTGCCATTTCACATCATCATCGTCCCAAACGTCTCGTTGTTGTTCGTACATTTTTTTCTTGATCTGCCGGGTTCGTTCATCTTTTTTAAGTGAGTACAATTCCATTTCTTTTTTTTCTTCCTTCGTTTCACTGTTTCTTACTTGGAAACAACGTTACTTGTTTGTAACAAGTTACAAAGTTCACAAGCACGCCGCCACTACTTTAATGCTCTTCTCCGTTCAACACTACTCCCTCCGCCCGTGTACCTTACTTGCTTCTCATGACTTACACAATCAGATCATCATCTTATGATTATGCTATCATGCATACCTTGTAGTTGTTTATATCTATATGGGCATGCGTTTATAACACATTTTTCTCCATGTATTTATTTATATCAGGATCTAGTTTAAATTGTGCAATAGGATCTCCCTTTTCTTTTTTTATATTCATTTACAATTTTTACCTTTATTCAAGTTTTCATCCCCTTCGCCACCAAGTAAGTCTGGTAAAAAAGGGAGGTATATGAAAAAATGTTTGAATATCGGTGGTGGCAAAGTGGCAAGGGAGCAAGCAGTAAGGAAAATGCAGCAAAGCATATTGCACCATTCTCTTTAAACAGGGCTGAGACAGAACATTTCTGGGGTGATTACACCAAGAGATTGAAGAGACTATATCGGGAGACCGAACTTTTTTTTGTATTCATCATCATGATCATCTTAATATATGTAGTAGTAGTAAGTTGTAACCAGTCGAGTTGCGACTGCAGTCTGTAGTTTGTACAAGGAATCCGAATGGCATGGCGTAGTAGCAATGTTAGTAGTTTTTCTTATTGAGCAGTTGTAGTAGTAAAAGACAAAAAAAATCGATTTTTACAATTCTCATTCTATTTCTAGTAACGCTTCAGTTCTTTTACTCAAAGTTCTAATATAGTCCGCCCGCCCTGATCATGAATTTGTGCTGTTAGCTTGAGACATGAACCTTTTTTGAAACTTGTAAATCATCATCATCATCTTGTTGTACAACTTTGTTACTTATTCTTCAATATCTTTCATGATTTTTTTACACAAGTTTCTAGTTGGTGGAAACTACTTTATGTGTGAATTGCGGCACCGATTGTGTTACAGCATAGAAGTACATCAGTAATCGTTACAAAGACGTATATACGACTATTACCATTCACTGCCGTCTATGATGCACTTCCGTTTCCTCAAATGTCAAATTGAAGTCATTTCAAATCGAGTGACAGTTTACTTTGCACTTTTTGCATCTAGTAGTTCGTCGGTGGGGCATTAGAATGCCAAAACGAAGAAAACAAGTTTGACTTGGATTGTTTATGTGCTTACAGTTCGTCTTCCTTCCAAGTTTTAAAATCAACAACGTTGTAATACGAAGTAGGTTTTTTCATTTGCGAGTGGCAAACACTTGAAAGCTTAAGACGTTGGGAATCAGTACTACGTTTTAGCAGAAGATTATGTTATGGCGCATTACGTTTGACAATATTATTATGTCGATGCTGTTCCACATTTTTTATCAAACATTCGTATGGGTCGTTCACATTTTTACGAAACCAAATGACGCATAATACAAAAGTGTTACTTGAATCTAATTTATTTATTTTTACGCTAGTTGAGTTAGAATGGCAGATGAGCTGAAGTTGTTGAGCTGGAAAATTTTGTGATCTCTTAGGACGATGTTTTATTACACCAAATATATAGCTAATTGTAAGACTTTTGGAGCCGTTGTAACTAATACACATTGCACAATCATATTCCTTATTGCACATTCGAGGTAACATAATGAGTGCACCAGTATGGTTCATGTAATCTCAGTTTTAACTTTTCCCAAAACTATGGAAGACAATTAGTTCATGAGACAATGGCGCATAATTCATTCCAGCCATTAACCAGTGTTTAATGATGTTGTTTAATTGCAAGGAGCAAAATTTGAGCTGGAGTCATGGTCACAAGTACAAGACAAGGAAGTAAAAATTGATGAATTCTAGCTATATGTACGCTAATATGACTTGTCTACTGCAATGTTTGCTATATAAATATAAAATATGCTTGCATTGTTATCATTATCATAAAGCCGACTCGTCTTTTTGGGGTTACGATGTTTGACTTATTCTGGTATTCACTGGAAAGTCCGGAAAACCCAAGATCGTCTGGTAGACAGTTTTATGGCTGCTTCACGAAATAACAATATGTACGCAATCATACTATGCACTCTCTTTTGAAAATATAGAATGAACACTGATGCTTCTCTAGTTCTTTACTTAATGTAGGTTAAGTTTATGATGTTTGTACTGAGCACTCGGCATTCATTATATATTAGGTAAATGGATAGATATTCAAAATTCTTGCTTTGTCTAACCATTTGTCCGCTAATATAAATTGGTTTCAGGGTTTATACTATTTGGACGAAAAAAATATTTGCAGAAATTATTGGTAAAGAATTTAAAAAATATTTATTACATAAATTATGTATTTATTGTGAAATAACCTATTTTGACTGGAAACATTATTGGCTTCATTTCTTCGCTAAAGAAAGTTCTCTGAATGTTTTCTGCGTCGTTTCATTTCATAAAACTAATGCGCATCTACAAAAGTGTCAAATAATGAATCGTTAAAATTACTAGGAATGAAAAGTGGTTTAGTAGGAAAAGTAGTTTTTTTTACAATAATGTTGTCTTCTGTCTGGGCTTATTTGGCAGTAAGTTATAACTGTTAAACGCTTTGTTGTATTTGTGGTGTAGTAAATATAGACATGGAAAATGTGCAAGTATGAGGAATTGAAAAGTACGCAATACTAGTAGTTTCGCATTCATAATTCACGGTCATTAGTCAGACATACACTCGTAGTATTGGCGGTCAATGGATAAACTAGTTCAAAAACCTTTGTAATAATCACTTTTGTATGAAATAGCGTCATTACTATTTCTAATTATCTATCTTGAATTTGTAAAAAGACCATTTACGTGTTTTTTCTCGAAAAATACGTTCCAATACTGCGCACGTACTTAGTACAAAATAGCCTCCCTCCTAATTACTTTTCTGTAGTATTCTTCATAAGCAAAAGATTCTTAAAAATCTCTTTAGTATCGATTTGATTTAAACAAGTAAGCCACTTGCTTGTCATTGTTTTACTCAAATTATTGCATAAATAATTTACGCAAGCGTACGTACACAATTTGCCGATAAAACGTTTTCAGTAATTTGCTTAATGATCCGGAGAAAAGATTTCGTCACCAAGCTTCTTGTAATTTGAAGCACATATCGTTGTCTCAAAATATTTATAGTTCAAATGAACAGCTTAAAAGGCATATTATTAAGCATACACGTGACTTGTTAGTTTGTTGTCAATTAAGTTCATGTTTTCCGTTTGAACTGATTGCTTTACAATTCCATGCAGAAGTTTTTAAAACGTGTGTGCTATCAAGCCGTCTCATTTTTCCTTGTTTATCATATGTACATGTGTCTGTTTCTTAATTTGTATACATATTATATTTACTATTTACGGTGCCTAATATTGTAAACTGAGGGATTTTTGTGTGTTTACTTCAATCTTAGCATGTAATGAAAACGTGACATCGTAAATGAATACCTACATGTGTAAAAACTTAGCTTGTATTCATATAGCATATCTATAATTTATAGTTATTCAATTCACTTCCCTTAACGCTGAAAGTATAAAATAAAATTTAACAGAAAAACGGTGATAGTATCAGTGACAGGTACCAGGAAAAGCGGACGAAATTGGTCTTATAAACGTAAAATCAAGAAGTCGAAATCCCATGTATTGTTAATTCTTAGAAGTAATGTCATCAGTCATCACCACTTAACCTTGACTGGAAGTAGATAGCGTAAATAATGGTTTTACTCGGGCTGCGGCTGTAGTTAAAATGTTTCTTTTTAAATTCTAGCAGTGCTTCCTTAAACTATGCAATCGCTACAGAACAAGTATTTATTTAAGTAACATGAGAAATCTTTTGCCGTCAGTCGCATATGGTACAAATGTAATAGCTTTGAGCGACATTGCCTTGAAATTTTATACATGAACTTTTTGTCATTCCTTGTGCAATGCACATAACGTGTGCATGGATGTAAGTATTTAAGTATTTCGTATTGATATTTATTGTCAGGGTTGTTAAGAATCCATGTCAACAACCAGTCGATATTTTACAGGTTGTTTTTATGTCGCCATTTGCTTTCATATGATATTTTTCATCTTCCGATTCGTTTAAGAAAAGAACAAAGCAAGTATAAAACCTATAAAATTTCCTTTGGGCTTCACTGTACGACGGCGTATTAAAAATGTTTGATTAAAATATATGCTCTTGTTCTCTGACAATTTTGTTTTTTGTTTCACTTGCTATGAATTTATGCAAGACTGGATGTAATTTGAATCGAAATTTTTGAAATTCTCGATTCCCATTTCAATCAAATTATGATTCAAAGGAAGTAGCAGTAAATTGTTTCGGTATCCCTGCATCTAAATTAAATGTCGTTGCATCGCCCGTGTACACATAAACTATGCTATGTAAACACATACATTAGCTTTATTGAATACATCAATGAACTTGCTCAAAATGTTAACTAGGTGCAATATAATATATACTACATATTATATCATCCTACAAAGTTGTTGTGTTGCAATTAATTTCAATGTTTTAGCACCAAAAATAGATAAGTATAAACGAAACCGTTTAATTTTCATTGTATAATGATCTACAGTTTTTTAAACATTAAAATGTTGAATCAACTATCGGTGTAGTTCACCGTGAAATTATGTAACATTCCGAAAATTTTGTTACTACTGATTTATGTATAGTTTCCAAATGATTTGTACACTTTATGATGTCCATAATACCTTGACCATTTTTCATTCTCAATATTATCATCGCGCTCACGTACTTCATTTATTATTTATAGTGGTCAATTTCTTTTTTACAGTGCAATAAAGGGTATTCACCTTTAGAGAGAAAATCAATTTAGGTGCTTATTGCTTATCCATTTATGATCCACTCTTGTGGTATCCACTCGAGACTCAAGATACTACTAAAAAAAATTCATAATATTACTCCAGTTACATTTAATAATATATCATCCATGTTGTTGCATGTCTTCCTTCAAATTTATTAAATACCTAGTTGTATCCGGGCTTTTATGACACTTAAATTTTTTATTTGCTTGCTTTCATGTATCGATCCAAATGTAACTATAAAACTTCCCGACCTCGGAGCATTTTTAAATTTAGCTTCAAGCAAAGAACATAAACATGATATATTATTATGTATGTTGCGTTTGAAAGCCCAAAGCATTTCTCCAGTCATAATAATTCTCTGACGTACATTATTCTCTGCCTTTTTTAAATTCGTTCAACTGGATTTCATCGATTAAAACAATTTAAAAATTCCGTTCCGTCCGAACATTCGTATAAAATTATTCTACGGTCTACATATCTGGTTGGATATATAACACGCACAACAATAAGGGTAGATGACGAAAGGCTAGAGATCGAAGTAGTTCAGGTCATCATAGGAGGGATTTCAGTACGAAGTACTTGCACGCACATTTCAATCGTTAGTTTCAAATATTATATCGAATGTATATAAAAAATGATAAGGTTTTTTTCATTATTAGCACCACAATAAATTCTCATGAACTTTAATCTTACACTTTTATTTATATCTCATGGAGCTAAACATTTTAGTGAGTAGGTAAATGCTGGCTATAAACAGTAAAGATTTAGAACTGAACTCAGTTTACAATTAATCTGGTTTTTGGATTAATACAAATAGTGCATCAAATTTTTAAGAAACTGAATTTATTCTAACCAGTGAATGCACATATACATATTGCAGCTATTGCTATGCAGAATATAATTTGCTACCGGAAATTTGACGTTCGTTCGTTCGTCCAAGCACGAGATAAGTAGTTTCTCATGTACATTCATTCGCTTGTTTATCGCTCACCAAATTATTGTACCAATCTGCCCAAAAGAACCGATTTTCCAAATGCCATTATCTAAAATTTGACTATCTGCTCAAAAGTTTTGAATATATAATATTTATTTATATTAAACTACCAATTTTAATAGTCTGCTTAACGTTTAAAAAACGTACATGCAAAATTCTGACTTCTACATTGTTAGCAGGGAGCTTTCTGTATTGTCCAAAACAAAGTAGGCATTATTAGTAATACACGTATGATTACTGTTGACGAAGTACGCATACGTTGCGCTTTGCGCTGCTGGAGGATGAAGTCAAGATACCATGCTTCAACAGTCAAACTAAGGACTTAACTCACGTATCTTTTCATCTCCATCATCGTCATCATGCCTGCATCCTGCATTAACTTTATCCTTTATCTAATAATGATGATACACTCGTCGAGGTTAGGATTCGAGTACAGTGAAAGATCCTCAACTTTAAAATATTATAACAAATCTATAATATTTTTGTGTATATAACTGACTGGTATACACATTTTATTTTACTCTTTTTATGAATGCATACATACATGGAATGAAGCGCTCAGTTATAAAATATTTTTCCTTTCTAACTCAGTCAGTCAACGAGAAATGTAAAATTTTAAGAATTTTTCAGACTCTGCCTAGTAGACTGACTAAGGTTGCATGATGTTGTGGAACGTGTAAAAGAAGCGTACAACATGATGCATTCATGAGGCTGTGGCAGTGTTGCTTTTTTGAATCCTTGAGTTTTTTATCTGTTCGTAGTAACTTTGAAAACTTTAAAAGAAAAAACCCTCCGCGATAATGAGCTTTGCTTTTCTCGCTGTTACTATACTAAAACCCACTCCATTATTCTATCATTGCGCTCTGTATTTTTACCGCTCTTGTTGCTGCTGTTAAGATGCCGTCTGCTTTATGCAGCGTATATAATATAATTATAAGGTTTGTGTCATCATCCGCTACTAACCAACCAATTTAGTAGATTTGTTTTGTTGTTAAGCATAGAAAAAATGTTTTAGCCTTATACAGGCTTCTCTTTGCCCTTGGCTTATCTTGATCTAAAGTATTTCGAAATACTGTCGACATGAAAGCGTATTTACCATTATGCACTTTATCTTAGAACAGATTTCTAACTTTCGTATGTTACAGGATTGTATTGCGCTGTGTGGCAGTAGCATAAGTATACAGTTGTCCGATTTCATTTGTTCAAAAACATACTAGGAATGGAGGAATATTTTTTCATGCTCAAGAAAGTGTTTAACTATTAAGCTGCGATGATGCCTCCCGCCCAGATTTTAGGGAAAATAAACACGCATTTTGTAGGATAAAGAGCGGTTGTCTGTTGAGGCTCCTTCTTCATTTTTAAGATGCCACATGGATTTTTAATTGAGTATCTTGGTTTTTCTGTTGAAAATTGAAATTGATTTTCTACTATAGGAAAATTCACATAAAAATAAAAAGGTGATTGATAAATTTATTATTAAGTAGTGCGAGGTACTTCGTGCTCCTTATTGTGAATGAATTTCATGTGCGTCTGTCTGTCTGTTTGTCTGTACGAGCTCTAACTCAAAAACGCTTTGACCTATTGATCTGAAATTTTGTATACATGCACTTAGGGAGACAAGTAAAAAGTCTATTGATCTGGGGCGAAATCGGTCTAACGGTACCTGAGTAACAGCCAATTAAACGGCCAACGTGCTTTTTAAATGGCATTTTGGTTTATTCTACCAATCGATAGATTAGAGTATTGGAATCAAACTTTGTCATGAAACCATTGTTTAAAACTCAATAGTTTTTGTAATATGGCGCTTTTAATTCTTTAATTAAAAAAAATTAAAATATATAAAGAGCACTACTTTTTTAATGTTTACAAAGCACTAGTTTGTGCATAATATCCATGTATGTCTAAAATATTTGCATATTTTACAAGTCAAACAGATATGACAGTTAATAGATAACCAGTGAGAAATTAAATCGTTGACTGGAAATTATCACGCAGCTTCTGAAGAAATAGCAGTGGTTCATTTACATAAGTCATGTAAATGAACCACTGCATAAGTGGAATTACATGACACAAAAACGTTCACGTGTGCTTTGAAGTATTTTTAAAAAGCGCCTTCACGCTTTCACGCATAGCGACAAATAGAGAGAGAGAAAAAAATTCAAACTGCTCTAAATCTTCCATGGTTGTTGCCATGTTCACATTTTGAATACTTTAATGGTAACTACTAAATATTATGCATTCAACTCCAATTTCAAACTGGCTCAAGGGCAGCCGCTAACAGAGTTTTTTAGGTGGTAGATCCAGAAATATTACTAAATTTGTTCAGTTTCTTTTTCCTTCACATAGAACATACAATATTTATATCTGAATAACTTTCGTAAGAAAGCAAGTAATCGTCAGTCGTCAGTGTATACATTTAATGCCAAGTGATATCATCTCGAACGTAAATATTATATAACTTTTTTCCCATGCAACGGCAACATCACAACACTTGCATATTTTTCAATCGTCAATATTCTCGCATTAAATGCAAATTTACATAATTACCCATACGCATTTTATGTGTTGAAAATATTATTTACACGCATTTTTAGTCATTGTGATTGTGACAGACGTGGAGCATTTAATTTTCCTTGCGAAAAGATTCGAGTGAAAACGTGTTGATATAATCTTAAATTACAAAACAGTATGACAGTCATTGACACTACCTGTATGAAAGAGACAAGCTACAAGAAATTATGTAAAATGAAACTGGTACCAATTACTTGAAACCAGCACCCAAATAAACGCCGCACATCTTACTACTTTTAAAATATTACTTTACTTTTACTTTTATATTTAAAAACTCCTTTTTCGGATTAGTTTTGTTAATCAAGAAGTCATACACTTTATGTTTGTACCAAGTCCTGTCATTTTTATTCAAATATTAAATTTGGAAGTTTCATACGTGAATTAATACGGATAATATCCGTTATTGAAATGTGCTTGTAATGGATTTGGTGTACGTTGACAGCACGTTTCAATTTAGGCACGTGAAGATATAAGTTTCTTACAAAAAAAATTATCCGTTTCCTTGAAGAAACGTCTGTATAATGGAAATGCATTTGTTACGGGGTTAAGAAATGAGTGTCATTAGAGGAACAAAGTGTGGAGTGTGGAATGATATCACGTCATGTTTTAAAGAAAAGGTGCCTTCGGTAGCCTTCCGGTTTTGCAGTTTTTAGAGACATGAAAAGGAAAGGGCTAAATTAGGCAGTATAAAAGTAATAAATGTCCAGAAAACCACGCACGACATAATCATCAAAATCATGCATTCATCATACTGCATCAGTATGTATGTATATTTGTATGAAAAAAATGAGCAGATGTACTGGGTATAGATATCTTGCGGTATACAATTTAAGATATAATGCCTTTCATCACAATGTATATTTTCTAACATTATTGATGCTGGTTGCTACTTTGCTACTACCGCTATTAATGCTACTACTTCTGGTGCTGCGTCTTGCTCATTTTTAAAACGTGCATCTGCGTGCACGTTTTTTTTGTAGGTTTTTGGCTTCAAGTTTTCATCCTGTCTTGCTGTATTATCATTCAAGCCAAGCGTTTTTATACTCCTAATATTTTTTGCTTGCGTGGGAAGGAAACACGAGACCTTGGAGGTTCATGGACGCCAATCGTAGGTTCAATGTGTTCCATCCGTTCGCGTTCTCTGTGTATTCTTGTCCACACAAAAATCATACAATGTTTAATACGAGTAGTTTCAGCGTATGAGCTTATGTCTGGTTTGTCTCTACACGCCAGTATGCTCTTCTACTACGAAAGCAACAACAATCCATAATTATGTATGGATGAATTTCATGGAGGATGGCTTTAAAGCTGTTATTATACATCGTTGAGTTGTAGTATTTGTATATCATTACATCAACAAAAGCGCTTATAGTTCTAAATAGTACACATCACTATTAAGCTGATATTAAGCGTAATATATATGTTTATACGCGCGTTATTTCTTAGCATTTTTCGGCAGTTAATATTTTCTATTGTGACATGATGTGTGAACACACCCCAGTTATATTTCAACGCTTATGCGGATACAACTATTAATTTGTTGGATTTAATATTAATGCATACAGGTTTAAAGAAATGCTTTTCCTGCTGTGGACTACTGATAGTACACACTTGATTAATTTAATTAGTTGGTAAAATCCGGTGAAAACTTTCCAAGAGAATGCTAGTATCTTACATGCGTGCGTAAGCCGCTTGAAAGAAACTGGAGTTTACAGGACTAGAAAATATCACAGAAAAAGGAAACTTCTGTTCTCTCTCTTCACTCATTCTATTCACCTCGTTCCAAAACAGGAAGTTTTGATTAGCATGAAGCTGCAGCGAAAAAAATCTAGACACGCCGTCTTCTTGGGAAGCGACAAACTAGTTTTCCTTCAGACCAGACAGACGCATTTGTCAATTGCAGACAATAATGCTGTGTGCGTATCCTCACAAGAAGCGAATGGAACGTATTTTTTTGTCTTCTTTTTTTCTGATTCCAATTCTACAAGCAAGCAGAGTGAGACTAAG
The DNA here is from genome assembly GCA_034699025.1 of Entomobrya cf. arborea Gr-Col-00668. Taxonomy (NCBI): domain Eukaryota; kingdom Metazoa; phylum Arthropoda; class Collembola; order Entomobryomorpha; family Entomobryidae; genus Entomobrya; species Entomobrya cf. arborea Gr-Col-00668. Next base: position 27,189 of record JAQIWN010000251.1, read on the forward strand.
AAGTTGAGGGAAATGCAAGGATGTTCTGACAATCTTGTTTCTTCTTACTATTCCTGAAATGTCTTTTCCAGAGTTTATTTCAAAAGACAAGTTTGTAAGTCTGGTGCAATATGCCCATTTCTGTACAGAAATCTAGATCCGAAAATAACCGAAGGCATAAGTAAGCTTTTATCACAAATCTCTGATATTTCAGCAGCATGTTTTCAAATCAATGTAAAAATGCAGGCATTGCCCTCATCATCCATGCTTGTTTATATTTTTTTGTACATGAATATGTGAGCACATCGAGTTTACGTTATAATAATAACAATAACTGAATATTCAACAACGAGTTGTGGAATGAGCTTGGAAAATTACTCTTGCATACATAGTATACTCACTCTGAGCAATAAAGTATCATAATTGTCGCATGACGCTGCTGGTTTGTTTTATGCTACAACCTCCACTATTTTACATGAAATTAACAATAAATGAGGATGCATGCATGCATACAAATGTGGAGTATAATACGCAGCATTTCCGAAATCACGTCTGCCGGTATGTATAACTAGGCATGTTGGAAAATTACTGTGGTTTCATTTGGTATCTGCTTGAACGATTATAATTTTTTTCTTCCAATTGATGAATAGTAAAATTCAATATTGATTGCAATGAAAAAGTGTATATTTATAGTAAAACAGAAGAGGTCCAACGCCGTTTTTTGGTGGTTCGCAGTATATTATTACTAGAGAGGTCATTGAAGCCAGTTTTCCTTTTAGTTGAAAATGTATCTAGTTTTGCTGTTGCTAAGATCAGCGTGCAGACTTGAGGAGACAGATACTTTAATAGTAAATATTATGGGAATGTTCAACTTCAAACTGCTCTTGCTTGCTTTTCATAGATGTACATACTTCCAAGAAACGCTTGCATTTTAGATAGACAGCCTTGGTTGCTGCTGCTTTTACAGCTAAAAAATCTGATGTCTGGTCTTATTTAGCGTTGGCGATAGTGGCGGTAATAGGCTTACCAAAAAAGAGCGATGAAGCCAAATGAAAGAATGTGGAAAGTATAGGTATATAAGGAAATGGGAGAATAGAAAACATTTATTTAGTAAAGTATCGTCGAGTATGAAATTATAGAGAAAGAGGCAAACAATGTTCATTTTAAAGGAAATCCCTATGTTTGTTTTCCCTAATAGCAAGTCGAGTGCAGTAGAATAGAATGAAGGGGAAACTGAAACGCTTGAAAAAGAGGAAATATCCTTAGAGTTGTAGTATGCATGTTTCTCAAGTGTATACAGGCGGATACTCTAGTATACGCTTTGTTACGTTGTATTACATTAAAACAAGCATGGCAAGGCTGTAGAAAGAGAACCGCGACAGTCAGTGGTGAAGAAGTGTAATGTATTCTAAATACCAAAGTCATTTTCCCTTTTATTTAGGTATATTTGTAGCTTTTGATGGTGGTTATATGTATTATTTGTATGCTTGTTATACCACATGCCATGCGTAGAGTATTATGTAGTATTCGAGAAGAAAAAAGTTCATAGAGAGGAGAGAACTGTGAAGAAAAAACCCCTAGCAACAACATATCACACAAGAAGTTTTGGGGTTTTTTTGGTAGTATGCATGCATGGCATGAATGTTACGTGTGGTTTGTTTGAGACATTGCAAGCAAGAAGAGCCTCTTTTGCTATTGAACGAAAGGTAGGGTTTTAGTTTGCCAGACAGTTTTTTCTTTTTCTTAAATTTTAAGAGAAGTAAAGACCTCTCCAGGGCATGAACGGCGTTTACAGTGCAGTGGTGGTGGAAAGTGGAAAATATAATGATGACTGCTCAAGTATACAACTTTACGTAGTATAGCCTTCTACTACTACATACGAGGGCCACACATTGTTACTAGATTGTAAAAAATGTATGCACGGCTTTCACAAAAAAGCTACGGTCGTTGTAACTGCTAGATACAGACATTGATGATGCGAGGAGAGTTTCATAAATTTGTGACCATTTTACTTAGAAAAAATCATTGTCCGATATCAAAATCAATTGCCTGTTTGAAAAAACAAGAATTATGAACAGTTGCTTGTCTTGCCTGAGGCCATTTACAATGTTTAGTGATTTTTATCTCAACTTAGGCTTCGGAATTGTTAAATAAATATTTGTTTTTTAAAAAAGCATTTTTAAAAATTATAGACACCATTTCTTTAACAAACGATCTGGCGCAATATGTAAAGCAAGTAAATTTTTAAAAACGTGTTAATTATTTATTAGAGGAACAAGTATATTTACTTGTTAAGCTAAGGTATGATACGGATAAATTAATCCAGACTTTATAATTTCTTAAACTATAATAGTGATTAATTTTTGTGAGTTATAATTGAAGAATTTATAAATGATTACAAGCATTTCCGAGGCCTCGTGTATCCCTAAGTTACTATTTTCTTGAAATGTAGCATGTAAGCTCAGTGAAAGCACGCTATTCTCCCATTTAGCATGCTTTTGTATTACCGCATGATCATGACAGAAACACTCACAAAATTTTTCAAATACTCTACGTACTGCTTACTACAATGGATTTAGCAAACTCAATATGGAAAGCAAAAAAAATATCTCGTAGGGAATAGCATGGAGGAGTTAGAAGAGGGTTTCGGCTCAGCCACTTTCTCATGGATTTTATATTCTTTGTGCTGTAGACAGATAGTTGAATGGATTATATCTCGAAGTATTCCCACACCGACCCGCCACTCATGCCATTGGCTCTTCCCTCATATGCATTCTCATGGAATCTCATGTATCTATATCCGTAAAAAGCATGGCCAAGTCTCCTACATACTTTTCTACATGCATGAAAGCATGATTTGTTTCTTGCGGTGTGACTATGACTGAGAGTGAACAAAGTTTGCAAGCCACGCTACATATTCACTGAAGCCATTGCACTGTGATGTTGGCTGCTGTTGCTGAGGCTAATGGTATTGTAAAAGTTGTAGCGTCGTCGACAGAGCCACGTTACATGCATGCATTACTCTTAAAGAGAGCGTCTCTCCCTTAATAGAAGATAGAATCCAACATCATACAACTTTTTTCTCTATAATATCATGAAAAGACGTCTGCATTTGGGGTCTAAAAACGAAGAAACCCTTACAGAATACCGTACAACAGACAGATTAACTTTTGTTATTTCGTGTAAATTCCTAATCCTACCAACCATCCATTATATTTTTTGTCCCTATGTGCGTGGAATTCTTGATTTTCAGTTGATCTTCTCTTCTCCGCTAATAGCATATTTTTTTTTTCAAAAGCTGAAGTCATATTATTTTTCTCTTCAATGTTTCCCTGAATTTAATGGCATTGTAGTGCTTCTTGAATATTTTCTCAAGAAAATTCACTATTTTTTTGTATTCCATATTGTTATTTGGAAATTTAATACATATATGCATTCCATCTCAAAACTTTAAAAAAAGATTCACTACTTATAAAAATTGTCATGCATTCATAATACTGAATTTTCTACTTTTGTCATGAAAAATGAGACAAAATCAATTAATAAATATTGCCTTGTGAAAATTTATAAGTAATAGGGGAACTATATTATGCGTCATGCGTAGTAAACTTGACATCGGTCAATGTCCAGTGAGAAAAAAAAGTCTGCTTGCCTCAACCCCTGCTGATCCATTGTTGCTTTGCTGGGCTATGAGTATACATAATATATTATTACCACCGTGCTTGCTTGTATGACGATGCACGATGAGATGAAAATTACGATGATGATGGGACTGTTGTTGTGTTCTGCCACCCTCTCTGGATCTAGCAAAATAGGATTATACGGACGACAATGGTTGGAAGAAATATCTCGGACTTTTTTCCCGAAAGCATTCCTCAAATTCCCCCATTTCTTTTCTGCTCATCTCTCCACTTACTTTATTCTCCGAAATACGTGCATGTGTTGCATAAGTTTCTACTCCCCACATAAAAAAAAAACTAGAATTGTTAGGGAACATTCCCCGAAGCAAGAGCAGCGTCATTGTACGATGCTGCTGTGTGCATATTATTTCCAAAAAAGAAATACTGTGAACGAGAAAATATGACGAACATTTAAGGAAAATTATATGTACCTATAAATTATAAGAACTTGTGTATAACTCCACGCTTTATTCGGAGAAACGGACGAGACTGACACGTTGTATTTTAGCTCACAGGGTATAGTCCCGAGGTGCCGCTCGAACCTGGGCAAGCCAGTAGGTGAAATATATTCATAATTAAGTGTAAAGTAAATATCCGTCTTCATTTTTCTGCAAAACTAACATTTGACATGCTGGCATTCTAGACGTGTTTAGCCATGAAGGCTCTTTTATGCGTGCTAATCGCCATCAACCTGTTTACATTTAACTACTGTTATGCATTTTTGCTTAAATATGCAGAAAAAAGCTTTATTTTCAATTAAATATGTTAAATACATGCATCAAATTACTCTAACTCAGCTTAAAGAGGTGAATCATAGCCTGTGAACAGTGATTTAAGGGGTAAAGGGCTGCAAGTAACGAATCTATGGTAAAGTCGAATGTCAGTTTTGCAGAAAAATGAGCACGGATATTTATTTTAAACTTAATTATGAACATTTTCACCTACTCGCTTGCTCGGATCGGAGCGGCACCTCGGGACTATACCCTGTCAGTAAAAAAGCAGGAACTGAACTAGGAGTATGTATGCTTGCTTGATGATATTATTATCGAATAGAGGGCCACAGAGTTTGTTGGGGGAAGTAAAAATTATCACGCTGCACTACTGCAGTGCATATATGTTTGGGCAGCAGAAGCACATGTGTATATATATTTATATTATTATATTATGATGTCAGTAGTATCTTTATAGAAACAAGCATTTTGCACAATCTTGCGCCCCTCATACTAGGATTGGATGGATAATTTTTTTGTATGAAGTTGTTGTACTCTTCTGGACGTACACAGGGAACGAGGAGTAAAAGCATAGATTCTTCCCACTCTCACTGGGATATACAGTGATTCCTTACATTCAACTCAACTACTTTTATAATATCATGACGTAATGGTATCGCCAGCGACTTTCCAATATCGCTATGAAATACCTCACCTCCCTAAATAAATATATGCCTAAATAACAAATGCGTCTGCATTGTTCATCGCTTCGTTATCTTATCGCCGCGCTAGTAGCGACAGTAGTGGTTGCTCGTTCCTGCTTGAGTTCCCTGAAATGGTATTAGGTTTACTTGACTGCAACATGAAACATGAAAGTGCACACATGTCGCCTACAAATATACAAAGTATAAAAGTATGCGCATTTCTTTTGATAGAAGCCTTGGTATAGGAAAAATATGCATATAGACATATATATGTATAAATATGTAGGTATGTAAGTATATATATTAAAATATGATGATGTCTCGGGTACGCAAGGGGTAGTAGGTAGTATAAAAACGAGACTGCCAGTCATTATAAATAAGCTGTGTGTATGATGAACTGGTATCCATGCGGTATACACGCAGCAGACAAACACTCCAAAAAAAAACCTCACTGCTGCATCTACGGTTCTTGTTGCGATGGTAACGACGTGGAGGTATTTTCTGTACGGCTTATGTATATATGTCTGCGTCTGTCGTGGCCGTTAAGAGAGAGGAAAGGAGACGCGCTCTCCTCGCGTTACTATCATCACTGGTTCAGCACCACCACCACCGCACCGAGATACAACAGTTTTTGAAACAACCATAAATATGAACTGTGCATTTTCGAGATCTAAAAGCAAAGGCAGGCAGAGGCAGGGTTGTGGTGGTGAATGACATGTATATATAAGGCAGTAATAATAATACAGACATTTCATTTTACCCCCTCTTACTCTGCTTCTCTCGCCCTTGCTCCTTTCCTATAACAATATCCTTATCTACCTATATGCCTTATATGAAGTAGCTTTGTTGGAGTTCGAATCCTCCACCACCACTACCAAGCAAGTAAGTATGCATTCTCGAGGCACATATATGATGTATGTATGTATGGATGAATGTATGTATAAAGTTGTAAGAATACTAGAGAAATAGTAGTTGTAAGAAGGGGAAGTCGACGACGTCGCGGCTGTAGTAATAGTAAAGTAAGTAGTAGTATTTTTTGTAGTGAGTAGTAAGAAGGGGTAGAGAGCGTTATTGTTGTTGGTTGATCACAACCAACCGATTAAGCTGGTGAGTCTCAGAGAGTACAGTATTGCATTGAAAAGAAAGGGTTATGTCTGCCTGTGCACCTCCATGTAAAGGATGCATGTACTGTATGGGGTTGATCCTGTGATATGCTTTTTTGAATGTATCAGAATTGTTTCAAGCGAACATCGAACAGAGAGTTTACTGCATGCAGAAGAACGCTCTCTGTGCCTTTCATGTGTTTGTTGGATGGATAAGGTTGCAAAGACCTCTCAGATCTACTAGCTTAATTCAGTCAGTTTCTCAGTGTCGGTGCAGCAAGGAGGATCCTTGTCGCTGTGTACCACAATTTTTTCTATATCATTATTCTGTACACGCAAGTTGTCTGAATAAAAAGTGACATAGAGATATACATCATCATACATTCATATTACAAGGGGCATACAAGCTACTATTTCATATCGTAAAGGAAAAGCTCTGTTTCAGGATTGACAAGTGAAATCGCTCTGTGTGAGTTTATAAGTTTTTGAGATAGCAAGGAAGTATACGCACATTCTCTACTACTTCAATAGTAGTGTATCGTATCCAAACGTCGTCTATTGCACTTCGTTCCGTTCATTCTTCATATAGAAGGGTGAGTGAAAGAAGAGCTCTCCTGTGTGTATTTGTTATTATTATTACTTGGATTCGCGCTGGAATTGTGGAGTTTCAGAGTAAAATCACCAGCTAAGCTTACTCAGTCAGTCACTCGCTCCACTCGTACTAGTATACAACTTACTACTACACGAGGAGCTAAAGTAGTAGCAATACTACTTACTACTCTATACAAATTAACGTGCGTTTCCCGATCGGAAGTCATTCTTCCATGCGCTTCGTGACAGTGAGCAACTGCTCATATGTAAATGGAAAGGAAGACAAATTAGTCTACATTTTTTAAACATCATCACAGCTTTCTTCAGCTTTTCTTGTGTTGGTTGACAACTAAAGAAAAGAAAATAACTTGTTTTATATTTCTTCTTTGTGAAGTGAAACAAAAAGAGAAAACAATTCTCAATTTAAAAAAAAACTTTATTTTTTAAAACAAACTTTTCGAGTGCTTCAGGATTATTCGTAAAAATTTACATATTGACAAATCATTTTTTTTGGGGAAAATTTTTTAGTTCACATAAAAATCATAAAAGCATTGTATACGTAAAATACACCGTTGATACGTTTTCTTATAAAATACAGTTAACTGCCAAAACAGTTGGTGCTTCTTACTGCCACATTTTCGCAAAAATACACAAGAACTGCAAATTGGACTTTATTTTTTGGTTTCTTCATGCTACATGATAAAAAGAAATTTCACGCTACACACGAGTGTGACATAAATGCTTATAATACGTATAAAAAGTCTGAGTGACCAAAAATTTTGTTTTGTATGAAAATTGAATCTCAATGATTATTCTGCAAAATAAAGAAAAAACTTGAAACGATTGTTTCGAAAAATCAAAATTTTACAAAAAAAATCATCTTTTTTCTGGAGATACGAATATCATAACTTGTGACAAAGTATGTGGAAATGCTGTCATCGGAAAGACTACAAGCACCGTCTAGCCCTAGCAATCAAATAAATAATAGCTTAAATAACAATAATATTATTAATAATAACAATTGTTGTGGTAGTGTACCTAGTGCAAGTTCCAATATGTATAACTCAACCAGTATAGGAGGGTGTGGAATTAGTAATAATATGGATAGTAGTAATAAGGAAAAGGATCATTACGTTAAACCTCCAGGTAAAAAAATAATAAATTTACTTGTGTTTGGCAATTGGTGTGTGCTCATGATTTATATTACATTTTTACAACTTGCAATTTTTGCACAAATTTTCCTTGTATCCCACTCCACTCCAACCAAAATGTGTTTGCTTCATCTTACCCCTACCATTTAGGTACCTAAATAAGCAAAAAATATACATGCATACATGTATCAAATAATCTAGCAGAGTTTTGATTAAATTGAATCACTAGCGAGCACAATAAAATAAAAATATGCAAACCAATGTATCTTCATTCACAAATCAAGTTCCGCTTTCGGTACACGTAACTTCACAAAAATCAATGCAGCAAGCAAAAAATAAAAATCGACATCCGTGTTAAACCCCGTCATTATGTCATATCAATATGAAATGTCAGTAAAAGAATGTGAAGGCAAATATTTTTGTTTCGATGAATACTCTGAAAAAAATGCACTTGACGCTCTGACAGCATTGGCTTTTATTACAACAGAAATACAGATAGAAGCCATCTGCTACACCTACTTTGCAACGAGTACAAAGTGAGTTTGTGGAAATACCTACTACATAGCAAGCAAGGGTTTGTAGGGATTTTTGTGTTCATCGTTCATTTAGTATAGCAAACGTAAATATTTACGTTTTGAGATATCAAAGAAAAAAAACTCTGTGAACCAGAATAATACATGATTGAACATCAGAATATGCAATAACTAAAATGCCAGCCCATGGTCTTCGTAGAAAAATGAAAACAGTGAAAAAGCATGACTCAGAGTCCAAGCCAGAAAAGTCCTCATACACCATTCTATTCTTCATCACTATTTTGATGACGTTAACACAATGAAAAATAAATGAACGCATTTAGAAGGTCGAACGAATAGCTGCTGGTTGGGCTCTCCGAGAAGAGTTAATGCAAAAACAAACAAAAAACTTGTTGGATTACATTTGCATTTAGTCGGTACCCACACGGAGTTCCCAGTAGAGTCCAGAAAACTGTAAACAATTCACAGAATAGAGGATGGTGATGGTTGTTCTTGATGCTGGTAGTGGTTTGCTGATGTGATGTGTTAACGTATTTTGTGTATGCGTGAATGATGATGATACTCCTTAACATCATCTTTATCCACTTCAAATATAATTATCATAATACTCGACCTCATGAAAATGACGATGATGAGAAACGGCATGAGTTTCAGCATTACTAGCTCTACGATTCCGACTATACTATTTTACAACTTTGTGTAGTCATTACTGATGACGTAATGCAATGTGGCAAAAAAAAGTTTTTTTTTTTCTCGGTAAAGGCCTACATGAGAGAGATTACGATGATGACTGTTGTGTCCCAAATGTATGAATGAATTTTCAAATAGAATGTATTTTCATCTCCCACTCTTTTTTTCGACATTCTTCTTGAACCCAGTCATCATCTCTGTCAAAAGAGTGATTACTAATCGAATGTCTGTGTGACGGTTCATCACTAAGCAAAAATTTAAATTCTCAGTATCCTCCTTTCTGTTTTTTCTGAAAGGAAAGCCAAATATCGGGGGCGCCACATATTTTAAAGTTAACAGTCGCATTTCCCAGTACCGATTACAATTTTTAGTTTGAAGCGTTTGAATTTGGTCAAACAGTTGAACAGGAGTAGGAACAATTGCCATGAACATACATTGGCCCTGCTGTAAAATTATTAGACAGTTAAGAGTTTCTGCCAATTTTGTCAATATGCGTCGTCATATCATGATCTGATGTTCTGCGGGGTGATGATGGGTTACCTCACAGAAAAAAGTCAATGCTATATCTTTTTGTGTGTATGAGAATTCGTCGTAGAAGTGTCATGATCAGTTGTGTTCTTTTATAAACTTTGATATATCAGCCCACGCATATGTGACCTCATTTTACACTGTTTATCAGATGTCCGCAGTGTTTTATTTCCTAGGCACATTTCATTCATTTTTATAGTCATATCAAATATTTTGTTGGTAGTATCATCCTCATTATCAGCAGCAGTGGCGGTAGCTGCACCGATAATAATAAAACATTATACATATGACCCATGTGTGTACACATTCCTTTCTGGTGGTAATGCCAAATTTACATCACATGATGATTCATGTCATGTCATCATGTGAAAAATTCCATGTACGGTATACTGATTTAAACCATTGCTATTTCTATTTTATATTGTACATCCATATGTATTCCAACAGCTTATACATAATCTTCGTTAAAAATTTATCCTTTGCTTACAAAATCCTGTTCGATCAAATTTTAGTACTAGGAATTTTGTCACAAGGATAACACTTTTTATTGTTATGACATTTTAGGCATGTACCTTAGTTTGGAGTTTTACACGGATTAAAATATTTCGTGTTTGTCTGTGTCTGACACACACCATAATCATTTATTTTTACCAATTGAACTTGTAGTAGTGAGCATAACCTTGAGGTGCAGGCAGTGTAGATGTTCAACGTAAAGGACCTGTATCATTGCTAGTCAAGTTCTTTTGAAAAAAATGTTAGCCTACTACATACGACACTGTAGTTTTTGTGCACATCACATACCTACGCACTCAGGTATGAGGTGTGCATGAAAAAATCGCTAATCATTAGCTACCTACACATATTTAGGTAGCTAACTGCGCTGTTAGCGTGCAGACAGGCATATAGAGACAGAGTACCGTTGCTTAAAAACAGGAATAATTTAATGAAATCCTTGATAACGTCATCATGATCATCATCATCATCGTTGTATGGGTTTCCCTAACAAAATGTACACAAGCTTTTAGTAAATATGAGAATGTATAAAAAAGAGATTGTATTATTATCATTTTCGTCTTCGCTTGAGATGAAAATTTGAGTTATAAATAAGCAAGTGGTGAGTTTATATATGCATACATTATAATAGGGATGCCTTTATAAAGTAGCTTGCAAAAAACCTCAGACATTTCTTCAGGCAGAAAAGTAAGTAGTCTGTTAACGTGTGCTGCTGTTAGTCTCTGTTTGTGGTCTATCATCATGTTGATGTAACAAAGATCGCCATCCTCAGGCCCATAACGTATAACGCATGCAGATAGAAAGAAAATATCATCTTCCAGAGAAGAAATAAAATTTCATACACAGTTGGTAACGTACCCACACATACATATTTTAGCAGACAAGCGACCGTCTGGTTGAGTGGTCTGAAGTAACGATATACGTATGTAGCTAAATTGCAGTGCAAAATTGATGACCCATTCATACATTTCCAAAATTGTATACATTTAATCGTAGTTACGAATTTGTTATGTTTGTTTAACAGTCTGTGTCCGTAGGTGTCTTGTATCAACAGTTTATCGATTTAGATTTATAAGTATATGCAAGATACATTGGTAGGTATAATTATGCTGATGTCAAACCTGTTAAATGATTGAAATCATATTGTTGTTTGCATTTGGTTGGGCTTAGAGTGTGGGGGAATGATTTTTTTTTGACAATACCATTTAATATACATCAGACGGACACACTTTTATATACTTTGTTTATGTTTTATCCAAAATATATACAAAGATGGACTCATGATGATATTGTCCTCGACAAACGTCTCGACACACGGAAATTGCTAATTAAATTGCTTGTTTCCTCTGTCGTAGTGTTTTTGATCATCTTCGATGTCTACGTCGATCCAGAATTAGACAGTAAAAAATTAAATTGATATGAAACACAAAAAGGTTTGAAATGTCAAATTGGAATATCCTATTCAGATTTACAGAAGGTGAGCATTATGTTTGTTCATCTGTCAATTTCTTATTAAAAGTTTTGGAGGGTAGGGGTAAGCGGAAATAAGGAGTTGATAAATTTATTATTAGTCAAATTATTGGGTCGAAGAAATCTGCATTGAACTAGTACATCTCTACCTAATTTATCATTTTTTATCTGTTTCTTTTTAATGAACACTTTTGTGATAACCATTTCCTTATATTTTTTTCAGTAATGCCGTCCCGTGAGCCATTCGAGAGGGCTTACAAAGTTGGTCCAGTATTGGGTCAAGGAGGATTCGGCACTGTATATTCCGGAGTCAGACTGAGAGATGGTTTACCCGTAAGTTTGGAGACTTCTAATCTTGTCATCAAATGCATACATATTTACTACACATAAATCTCAAATAGTAAAGCCGATAGTGGACTAGTACAATATTTAAGTTGAATGAGATAAATATTCAAAAGTGAAGCTCAGAAAAGTACTCATACTCGTAAGATCCATAGCAACAGACAGACCCGTTTATTTTCAAATTACCTAAATAGTTTTTTTTTGGCGAACAGAACAGCCAGTCACTTCACGAAAATGAATAGTACAAAAATGCAACGAAACGTTTCTCTGTCCTTCTCAATCCCAGCCAACATTGTTTAGCCAGACAAGTTGCAAGATAAAATGAAATACAAATACAATGACGAAAGAGAAGACTAAAAAGTGCATGCATAATGAATTTAGCTGTACCCCAAATGTACATACAAAAGTGTGCAAAACTAATGTTCTTTGCCTCTATAATCCTACTCTCTATCTAGAAAGAAAAGACGTAGTTGGAAAGATGTTGCAATTCTTCGTCTCATGGTCGGTCGGCAGCTTTAAATTTTTAAAAGAGTGAGAGTTTTGTATTAGTACATTAGCAGTATTTAGAGCTCTAGCGTTATAATTTTTGTGTGTGGGCTGATGCCAGCCATTAAGCAAGTCCATACCTGGTATGAATTTGAACAAAATGTTCGCAAAGCACCAATCGTAAATACTTAAACCCTTAAATGCTTTAATTTTGACTTGTCAAGAGAGCTGTCACAATAACTGAAATACAAGGATGAGTACTATATAAAATGCTATAACAATGATTATAATATATAAATGAAAAACATTATTGCTGTACACAAATATTTACAAAACTTATGACTTTATTTAGGTGGCCATCAAACATGTAGCAAAAGCCAAAGTAACCGAGTGGAGAACGGTAAGAATTAATTTATTATTTCTGAAGTTTAATCTATTTTTATGAACGTCGTATTTGTATCCCTATTTTTGCTTATTATTTTATTTTATCTCTTCTGCCGCATTGCATGTGTATGCGATTTCTCATGCTATTTTTCCTGCAAACAAAATATAGTTCACATTTGATGGATTTTAAAGTTTCCTCGATCACTATAAAATAATCATTATATTATTTCACTTGTCTATTGAAGTCAATATCAGACACGTTTTTCATAACAATTTACGATGAATCACAATAGCATAAGTTGCATTGTTGCAATCTCTTACAACTGACAACACAATATGCTCAGATAAGAGGAAAAGCAAAAAAGCTTATAAAGCAGTTTTTACAATAACAGCATCTCAACAAGAAAGTAAGCTTGTATGCCTATTAAGTGCCGCTCTTGTGGAATGCGTACTGATTGTGCAACATTTCCGCCTGGGATTCCCACTCTTTAATGTTACTATTATTACTGCTATGAATATGTTATTATTGCTATTATCATGCTCTCACTTCGTGCCACCACGAATGTATGTGAACAAACGTGTAATGATGCTAAGCAGAAAAAGTTACTGATCATTCATGATGTCACGAATATACATGTACATGCATAAAACATTATACTGTATGGGTGCAATTAATAAGTGACTTTTAAAATTCATATATATTGCGTAGACATGCAGAATGTGAGTGAATTCGAGAATCAACTTTGGACGTTTGAAAAATGCCTGTGTATGTGTGTCACCACTAACTCATACACTGACAATAATGATTAGGGAAATACATAAACAGCACAGAAAATAGCAATAATAGTAATAATGATAATATGATGTAACGGTGCTTTCCAACTCAGCTACGTGTGGGTCGTCGTCTGGGGATAGGTATGCATGTTGTATTTGTATGGTGTGTATAAACGCAATAATAAAGATACTCGACGACATACCTAGTATCATCACAACAAGCACTTTACAACACCAACACTACATACCTACATACACAGATTCGATTCCTCTGCAAGTGGGCTTGTGATCGGAAAGAGTTAAAAGTAAAGTTCACTGTTATAATAATGTGAGCTGTCCTTATAGCTACCAGCGCCATTATATGATGATCATGATCGTGAACGTAACAGAAAATACAGAAAACGTTCTTGGTTGTTTTCCACCAACGCCATTCATAAGCGTTAGCGTTACAGCGTAGTTAATCTTAATTCATTGTTCACATGATCAGTTGCGCTTTCATTAGACCTACTCGCCAACCACGGTCATTCATAATGACTTTTCCTCTATTATAGTTGTTAGTCAATCCCAATCCCAATTTTTGCCCTTCCTAAACGTGTTTGCTGCGATTGTTGTGTTGATAGTGGAATCAACACGTCATATCATCACCTCGTTTTTGTTGATGTGCAGGAAAAGCATGATAAAATTCGGGTTAGAATGTGGGTGGGTTCATGCTTAATGCAAAATTATGAAATAACAACTGAAAACGTACGTATAGGAAAAAAATTGAGACTTGTGTGCATCAATTCACGTACACAATGAATTT
>JAQIWN010000252.1:0-41490 GCA_034699025.1 Entomobrya cf. arborea Gr-Col-00668
TTAAACGAGGTTATGTCAGTTGCACTTTATGTAAACTACCACAACAACATGCATCATTGACTTTTTACTTTTAGGAACCAGTTTTGGTGGGATTCGGAACAGCAATATCCAAAATAAAGTTTTATTGCTCGATTGCACACTTGTGTGTGTGTCTCGTCTAACCGTTGCGTTGATTATTGAGAAGGTGCATTGAAAACTTAACCTAAGTCAAGCAAGACCCAAGTAAAAAACGTTTGGCACAGCAACTTTTCCACGACTCGCATTGAACGGTCGTCATCATTATATGTAAATGTTAATGCTACCTTCCAGTCGACGTGATAAGTGGCGAAGAGACTAACAATGGAAGCTTTTGGTTAGTCCATTCGAAATCCAATTGAAAATTACATTTTCTTGCATTGTTTTTGATGCTGAATAAGAAAGCAGTTATCATTTTCCCGAATGCGCCTGTGTGTCAGGACTGTCATTTACCCTAATGCTTAAAAACGCACGGCATGACCACCGTTTTCAAACCTTAAGCTAGTGTTTTTAAGCATTAGGGTAAATGGCAGTCCCAGCACACAGGTGCATTCGGGAAAATGATAACTGCTATCTTATTCAGCATCAAAACCTATGCAAGAAAATATGATTTTCAATTGGATTTCGAATGGACTAACCGAAAGCTCTCCTTGTAAGTACATTCAAAATTCAAACTTTGTAGAGTACCTTCATCTTTTGTGTAACATTAGCGTAAATCTCTGCTCAAATACTTTTTTTGCAGCCGCGAAACAGTTGCTCCTCTAAAGTTTCCTGTTGGCAGCAAGATCATGTCTGTATGTTCTTCTCCTCTCGCAGCATTTTGTGTGCAATCAGTTTTTTTTCTCTCAACAATGGCCTGGTCTAATCTAGGCTTATCGGTAGGTAGAATAACAACTATTGTAAATGGTTCAATGTGAAAAAGTGGTTTAACATAAAAAAGGTGACTGCATTATTGTTTGAATTTCGGTTTATGTTTTTGCTCACATAAAAAAAGTTGTGTAATCGAAACCCTATGGCCAAAATTAAAATAACGTTTTAACGAGCGAATATCTTCAAGGTCTTTGTTCATCATTGTCAGGAGTCAAGAGAGTAAATGCACCGAGAGAATTCTACTACTTTTTTTTAATTTACTGGATCGTATATTTTATTGCAAAGAATAATAAAATTGAGATATATTTGACAAACTTGTTTGCAAATTCGTAGGAAAGAAGATTGATAATCAATCAAATCTGGATTTTATTTTCAATTTTAAATATCCAGATTTTAAATGCATTAGATTATTTGATTTTAGATTCAAGATATATTTTGTGGGTTTTGCATGCATGCAATTGCATTGAAGTCGAAATCCTCAGGGTAGGGTTAGGGTTGCTTTTTGCATGCATACTAAACAGTACCTTTATATACGTTTTTGCTTTTGGTATGGGAAATAGTGATTAAACTGAACAAAGTAAATTACCATCTCCTTCACCGACTGGAGAAAATGGACATTGCGAAAACGAATCTAGAGGAGCAATAAAAAATGAAATTATGATATCACTTCTTCTACTTCATTTGCATAAAAATGAATAGATGCTCTTACTACTGTTATTATCTTTTTTGTGTACATAGGCCTTATCCAGTTACACATCATCCCAATCATAAAAATGGAAAATTAGAAAATAAATCTATAACAGTTTCTTCAAACAAATCTATTCTACACTCCCAAAAAGAGACATGCTAAAATTTTGTAATAAAATGGAGCCAGTTTTATGCTTGAAAAATGACTGCAACTTTTACGTTCACGCAATTAAAAAAAATTCTGCACTGCATTGTAAACCAGTAACAATTTATAAAAACCACGACAAAAATAATATTAGGCAGAGACGTACGTGTTTTCATTTTATCCCATCATGAACCAGGTGAACAGGTGCATAATGTATTTTGGAGCCGTCATCGTTATTACTTGCAGAAAAGCATTTATTATTGGCTCATTTTTTACTCTTAAGAAAAAAACATCTCTTGAAACATCTCAGGTGGCTATGTCTTAAGATGTTACTTTAGGAAAATAAAATCCAATATAGGATTAGCCTTTGGCTGCAGAAAATATGAAAATGTTGATTTTAGGGAAAGTTACCCGAACAGAGTACTATCTTCACTGCATGGCATAGATAAACGTCAAAAATGTACTTAAACCTGTAACCAACCGAGCATAGTTTGCACACTACTCTGTGTACTGTGTGAGTCGAGGCTTCTATCACATTAGGTCTCTGACAAGAAACAAATTGGGTTTCATTTTCTCCATCCTTTCTTTTTCCCAGCTCACCCTCGTGGCTGTCTCAGACTATTTCTACTTCTTTTTCCTTTTTATACAGGGAAAAGCAGCGTTTTTAGATATTATTCACTTTTTCATCCAGTTTTATATTTTACAACATCAAATTGCATACTTAAACAGAGACATACCATACCATACAGCGATACTATATTTCCGAGAGAGCACATTTTGATGGTGTGGTGGTGGATATGTACATTACACAGCCAAGGAAAAGCCCTGGAGAGGGGAAAACTTCATGGCAAAGTAAAATTAAGATGATCCTTCACATTTCATACTTTGTATTTTCTCTCAGATTGGTAGTAGTGAGTGTGCCTTGTGATGATGATGCTATACTGCTGATGATGATGACGTTAAAAAGCTGATGGTGATACTACACCATTTTCTATATTCTGAGAAAAAGTGTAAGCAAATTATTATAACTTGTTAGTATCATCATCGACGGGAAAAGAAATTTTGAGACGATGATGCCACTAGAACTTAGGAAGCTTTTTGCTTATGTAAGCAAGCACATACGCATATTAATAGCAAAATTTCTCTCTTCTTCTCTGTAAACTTATTATTTTTGTACATGCATTCTTTCACCAGGGGAAAAAGAGTTTTTATATTGTCAAATTTATAAGGATTATGTTTAACTTGATGTTCTTTCCCTTCTGCCTGTCTTGACGGGGATGACGTGTAAAAAGCCGACACTGTAATATAAACACTGTAGTTGAAGTAAGTGCTCCTGGCGTATCGTTCAGTTCACAAGCATCCTCTCTCTCTCTTACATTACACAACATAATAACGAGAACTACTGTCATGAAATTTATTAAAATTTTAATTACTCATATCCACCAAGTATAATACTAACTAATTGGGCTCTTAAGCTGTTCGAGAGGCCCAAAAATGGATGAGTTTGAATGACTAAACAGGAGGAAAATTGAAAGCTATAAAATGTGAGCGGTATGGTATGACGGTATGAAATGTGGCTTGTTATATGGTTATGTATAAAAACACAGCAAAAAATATAAGAATAGCATATTATGAAGCATGAGACTTATTGTTTTTCTAGAACACTTCTACTACACTCTTGTAATAAGGTTACCTGTTTGTACGGCGGTTTTATGTTTTTTCTCGAGGAGCTCTCCCATAATTTCTCCTCCTGAGAAGCCAAAAAGGGACCACCGAAGCAATTACATGTAAAAATATATCAGAGTTTATGCATGTCTCTCCTGTGGCGTAGTACAGGTTCTCTGGCTTTCTTGTTCCTATTTTTTAAACTTAAGTTTTGTTTGGACTGCCTGCCTGGTCCACTTGTTTTTTTAGTAAGCCTATAATATTTTTTACTACTAGTTTAATGAATGAACCATTCTCTAAATTAAAAATAAAAAGATTGTATCGTATCGAAATTTCAGACTTTTTATGTAGCTTTTCAAACAATGGCAAAAACACACTCGTATAATAAAAATATACATATACATTAGCTATACATACAAATAAAGCTTTCTTTCATATAGTAATCGTTTATAAAAATTTTAAGCTTGAGCAACCATCAAGAACGACGGATCTTTGCTCATCATCATCATGTCTCTTGTTTTGTATGGTTGCATAATGACATTATAAGCAAGCGAATCATTTTTACTGGATAATACATTCTACATTACACAATGCAGTAATGCTATTAATACGATGCTTGAAAAATTATGGTAATAAAAAAGACATAATATAGTGTGGGAGAGAGTACGCATTGTAAGAACAAAGAAATGTACTACCACAATAAGGAATATTACATTTTTTGTCCTCTTATAATGTGTATTATGCTCTGGTCTGGTGTGGCAGGTTAAAGCATCCACTTACGCTACTTCTGTACTTGGATAGGATGTTTCCTTCGTCATGGAGTGGTGGCAGTCGAGCAAAAATGTGTGGTGTGGGGGCGAATTGTATTATAGGAAGTTTCCATGCGTTTTTATACGCAGGAAAAAGGCGGTGCATGTTGCTCTTGGTGGTATTAAGACAAAACGTAGGCTTACTTGTTCACGGGTATATATTTTAACGCCTTAATATTACAGCTTGTGTGGAATTTAGTCATGTAATGTACGTGTACTCTGTTTTTTGTGTGAATGTGAATAATGATAATGGAGATGGAGAGCACACATCACATACGCAATGCTATATTATTATCTTTTATCTCACTCTGAAAATTACTTATTTCTTTTGGATACCCTTTTTTATGCTAACAGAACAGATATATTGTGTACGATAACAATACATATAATGAGTTTATGGAAAAATTGTTCGCTTACGTATAATATAATAAAACCTTGATCGAGGAAAATGATAGTTTTTTCAAGCATTTTTTTATTTTATGATTTAAAATATCGAAATAAGGAAAACTGATTATTTTTTCAATGCAATTAACTGAATTCACGATATAATCCACGTATTATACTTACTTGTATGGAAGTACGTTGGTACTTTGGTATCATGATGTTAACAGTAAGTAGCAATTATGTTATTAATATCAACGAAGAGAGCGTCAGAGAGCAGAGGCAGAACAGCACCTATGGATGCATGGTCCCATAAAGTTTCTTCTTGACAATGTCATACAAAAGTTATCTTTGCTTTCCTTCCCTGGTTCATTCAGATGGCATTGGCTAGCCACGAAAACCGCTCTGGGAAACCAAGACCAGAACGGGAACTACTGTAATAACAACTAAAAAGGGCTTTTTACCTAGCCTCTATTCCGAAACTGTACATCTCTCTGCACACACCACCACCGCACAGACACACACGTTTTAGGTCGAATCATACCTTTATTGGAGTGGTACGCAATGGACTACTTCCTTCCTTTTCACACAAAATGCAGCAGACACAATGCTATATCCTTGCAAATGAAGAGGAGTCGTATGCTTTTGTTTTAAAATTCTATTACGAATTTGCTCTCTATCTCTGCTAATACGAGGAGTGAAAGAATTCATGAGAAATTTGATAGAGTACTTTCCTGCTCAAAGTGTGACCGGCTTATTTTTCCAGTTGCGTTCAACAGGCAGTTCAATGTCATTTTGCTAATATTTTAAACCTGTTGTTGCTTCGATATAAATAGCAAACCGATATATAATACAATTTGTCCAAACTTCCCATCGTAATAAATTAGATAATCAATCAATATTGTTTTGGTATTTTCAAAAATTGTAGAATTTTGTAAGCGAAGGTTCAAAGAAATGTCACAATTATTAATATATAATTTATACGAAGAACTATAAAAGAAATAGGAATCGGTAAAGTAAAGATCGGAAAATGGGATGTATACCAATATGAGATTTCTGAACAGTCGTATTGTAAATTGTTTATACCCAGCACTTAACGCGATGAAAACAAGGTGCAAATGCTACACAAAGGAAGTAGTTTAATCTCATTTACGTGTTAGTTAGTTACGTGCAGTTGTAATTTCTCTTGAAGAAAGGCTTTAGAATACTTGAAAAACGAGAAAACAAACACTTTCATTTCATGCAAACAATCAAACAATATGTTGAAAAGAAAAAGCGTAGATTCCAACAACTGCGTATAGAGGGCTGCTCTGCCTCTACCTTAATAAGTATGTATGCATGTGATATTTCTATGAACATAGTATTTTGTTCTCTTTTTTGTATTTTTTGTATTATTATTGTGTGTGGCCATTCTTCCTCAAATAAGCCTCAAAATGAAAACCTCAAAATAAATAAATTTCTTCATCACTTTTGTAAATGGGTGGAACCCAAAAGTGCACACGCAATCAGGCAGGCATTCTGGTTAAACGATGGTAGCACAAACACATGATATTGTATGGTCACATGCATTCATCACAAAAAAAAGTGCTACTTAACTTTTCGCATAACACAAAACACAATTCAATACTTTTCACTTGTTTTTGTGGTAAGCAGAAATATGCATGTATTCTAATTGTAATACTTTGCGTTATTAAGTGTGAGCTCAGGCAAGAAAGTTAAATTTTTTTCCTGTTCCCTCACACAACGAAGCACAAACTATATATCACGACGACACGCCATATTGTCTATATTTATACCTGTTAAATACTTCGTTTATTTTTTTATAGTAGAAGTGTGGATGGAAAATGGGTATAGAACTAAAACAACCAAAAGTTTTTTCTCCTCCCTCCTCAAAATATTCCTTCCGCTAGCGTATAACGTGAGACAGCGAAATTGACATCAGAATAACAATTATTGTGTGGCGGAGCCATCATTAAAATCATCATCCGTTACCACACACCATGCATGCTTGCATGATTTTGTCCTTCATGTCTTAATTTTGTTATTAAGCTGCACCACATTTTGATGTCACTTGCACAACTTTTTAAGCTAGTCATTTTATTTGGACACAATTTTGATAATAACATAATAAATGCCTTAGTATTCTACATCTGCCTGTGTGACTAAAGCAGGGTTGCCCAAACCCAAAAGAAGTGAACAATCATTTATTCTTTGCTTTACTAAAGCAAAAGTACTATTGACAGCACAAAATAATAATAACATCCGTGGAATTATATTGTTCAAAAGCCACTACCCATTTTTCGAATTTTCAATTTAAATTTTTTAAAGCAAATTCTAAATAATAGATCGTCAAATGTACTATTACAAAATCTGATGTGACAATCATAAAATAACATTGACTGAAAATTAAAATTAGTTTAATTGTTTTTTGAAATATCCTTTAATTTTTTGTCGAAAGTGTATATACACACCTTGGTTTTTGAAAAGTTGAACACAATTATTCACTATTTAAGATTTTTTTCCTTCAAAATTAATTTACAAAATTGCTTCTCAATTTTGTTTTCAATGCACACATTCAAAATTTGTAATTGACTTTCTCGTTTCAAAATTCAATTGGTGAGCATGACTCTATTGTATGTTTTGAAATGAAGTCGTCAAGCCCAGCGTTTCCGAATGAGCGTGTTGGCAAATTGGCTTGTATTGTCAAAAATTTCAACAACTAAACTTATGTTAACTGTTGTGATAAATGAAAAAGTCAATATTCACACCTTCATTCTTTGGTTTATCCATCTACATCCAGAAAAATATTATGCATGTGTTTATGCTCGTGTTTTATATGCATGCACGTTTTTCATGAAAGTGTTCTATGAAAACTATACAAACAATCGTTTTTGATATGCAAGAATGGACCAACCTTCTCAGAGAGAGTGCTGCAACCCCGCGGAGTGTTCTCAGCAGGGTGAGTTTAGAGGGTGAAATAAAGGGTTGGAACTGGTTTGGAGAGAGGGCATCTTCATACTCGTTTCAAACCCACCACTTTTATAAAACACATTGTATTCTTGAATGAATTTCATACCAAAAGTTTACTCCTAAATGGACCCTTTCTTGTGATTTTGCCTGATTTTTAATATTTGTGTCTGCAAATTGTCGTATATACGTAATGTCGTAAATATACGTAGATTTAACAAAACTGTTTACTAATGAATGGATATACTTAAAATTAAATTTATGAAAATAAGCAAGACCGTAGGTTTCACAATTAGTATTATTGATTTTTCCTTATGAAATTCAGAGTTGTATGACCAAATCTCTTACTGCATTCTACATAGTTTTCTACAATTTTTATGATTCTTCTTAAAAGTCAGTGTCATAATGCCAGTTGTGAAGTTTATTGCCTTTGTTTGATACGTCCATAAACTGTGTGTATAGATGGATGCACGCATGGTCTTCTTATGATCATGCTGAACGAGTGACGAGTTAACAAGTGAGTCATATATTCCTGCGGGTTCTCAGCGGGATTTTAGTACAAAAGCAACATTTTTTTAACATTTAGATATTTGAATTTTCATTTGCATTTAAATATTTTGTAGCAATTAAGTTTTTACCTTTCAACATGTCACTGTTTTTAGAAGTAATTAAAAAAAGCCAGAATCAAGGCATATGGAAGAAATTTTCATAGAAAAATGCTTGGAAATGTGTAATAGTATCATTGACGTAAGTCAATCCAATACAAACAGACATATTTTTTCGCATATGGCTTGGTTTGACTTGTGAGGTTGATGTCAAAGTGGGAAATAACTTATTTAATAATATTTTATTCCCAATAACCCTTTACCTCAGCTTTTAAATTATAGACAAGAAACAATTATATCGGCAGGCAGCCTAGGTCAGTATCAATTATAATTATTATTATCTCAAAAATAATTCCCATCCCTCTTTGTTTAAGAATAGCTAGATTACAAGGATTTTTTTCTAGATAAAAGGTTCTCCAAAAACATCTTCACTTTACGCATTTTAATGAGTGAACCTCCACAGTTTCAATATTTTTAACGTGAGGAATCATGGTATTGCCTTCTGGTAGGTAATAAGATCTCCCACGTCGATATTGTAATCGGTTGACGGATAATTTCGTATAAATTTGTGCGTCAAATGAAACGATCTATTCTTTCATTTAATCTAAGAAGGACGAGACAGATCTCTCCATTTTCATCCACCGCATCTGTATATATATATAAGTATGAGCTTATATGTATATCTTGAACATATTTGCAGATTTAATAATTGGCTCCTTTCATCTTTCCTGAATGCCAAAATTACGTGTTGAGTTGATTTGTGTGTTATCGTTTCATTATGAGACGCAAGCACGCCCTAGTTTCATCGAATCACCAAGTTAGCTAGAAAGGCAGGCATGTGCATGCGTGAGCAGATCACGTAAAGACTGGGGCATATGTACGTGTGTACTTCGAATTTTGCAGTGTTTTTATATTATTATTGTTAGCGATGACCACCTTAAAGATGTATTCACATCATCTGTGGTTGCATGTGTTAAGAAAACTGATTAAAAGTGCAGTTTTGACATTACATGACAGGGAACAGACGAGATATCTTCTTATGTGTGTGACCCCCGAAGAAAAGGTTACACAGTAATTCGAAAAGTTTATTTGGTCTTCTTCTTCTTGGACGAGAGGAGGTACTCCAGACAGATCAAATCAACGATCACAAAAATGATCTTTAGAAAATGAGATGTTGGCTTTTTATCTTAAAAGGTTGCACCCTCAACTTCTTTCTTTCAATTGTTGCACCCGTCTTGTTGTTTACTGATAATATAAACGTTTGTATTATTGTGGCAGCCAGATCCGAATAATATATAATACAAGGCTTATGAGCTTATGACCACCTAGACTCATTCAGATCATTAACAAGACAAGCAATATGTGCGAAGGTGTTTTATCTTCATCTGCATGCATTTATAATCATGCATGTTTATCTGCAGACTATCCATCCCTCCAAACGAACCTTTCAGTCAGGAAAAAAATGTCTTACTTGAAAACTACACGATATGTACATGTGGAAATTATCATACATTCTGTATTCTGTTCTGTGGTGTGTGTGTTGTTGGTAAAGTTGTAGGTACTTATCATGTCACTCTTTTTGGTATGAAAGTCATCATGCATGCAGCATATTATATTTTATATATTTGCAAAAATAAAAAATTACAATAATTATCCTTTACCACATTCGCGAGAAATTCCTTAATCTATGAGAGAATTAATATGATTGTCTTGAAAAATAATAAACGTCTTTGGTTATTTTGCTCAGTTGCTTAAGCTCAGCTTCTGCTGTCATTTAGGCAAAAAACAAAGAAACCCAACAGTTAAAACCAGCATATCTGCTGAATAATAATAATCTATCGAAAAATAAAAATTCTTGATTTTTTTCATCTAAAATATAATGAAAATGACGATTGCGTGTCGGAAGTATCTAGGTGTGAATCGAAAGAAAGCATCAACAATCGTGTGTACACAAGTTCTACCTACCTAAAACGAAATTTTATCCCTTCTGTTCACTCTTCTGTTCTATTCATTATCTCTGCTAAAAAAAATCTCTTTTTTTCCTTGCATGTTACCTCATTTCTGCAGCGTGCGTTATAATTACTGAGAAACCGAGAAATTTTTTTCAGATCTGTGAAAAAAATTTCGATGATTTTTTCGAAAAAGTAATTAAGTTATAGTTAATAGCTCATTAAGAGTATATTTTTTTCGTTAACGTTAAAGCAAATAATAGTGATGCGCGGTTGCTTTCATATGTTACTTTATTTACTTCTGTTGGCTGTTAATATGTTACCTGAAACGTTAAAACCTTTGTATGAACCAGAAAAAAATCATCACATGAGATCCGGCATCTGTGAGCATAAATGGCTTAAAAAAGTGATCAAGTACCGGGCATCACGGCAGGATATAGACATACTCGCGCATATGTACTTTTGTCATTAAAATTCATGAACCATGGATTTTTTTATTTTAAATTTCTCAGAGAGCGACTTGTTTTTGTTTTAACCAATTTTCACCCAAGTTTCCGAATCTCATAGGGATAATTTCTGTATCAGTTTGTTTATGGGATGGAGCCTTTTTATATTTTTTTATAACCGTTGTCCATTAAGACGGAAGCGCAATATTATGACAGTGTCCCTTCCTTGCTTATATACATTTTGAAACAGTTAAACACACATAAAATAAGCATAAAATACATATACACATCATAAAGAAAGACTGGCAATATGACTGTAATGGAAATCTCTGTACAAATACAAATGCTGGCAGTAGTGCTAGTATGACAATTCATGAATTAAGCATGCTATTAGACTCATTGAGGAAAGGCCGGCTGCGGCTGCTCGTTGTAATATGCTAATGAGCACAATTTTTATATTTTTGGATTTTTATAAAAATTTCAATTCCCCCTCTTTTGTATTATTTTACCGATTGAGTACCATTATTTTAAGCACACAGCTAAAATAACGTTTGTACTACTTTGCATCAACAACGGTTCCAGATAGTTTTTGCATATGAGTCGATAAATTTTACAATATTATTTATCTACATTTATCTACAATCTACAAAAATAATGTTTAAAGTTCGTTCTTCGTATCAGCAACAAATTTCGAAAATTCTTACAAACCACACAATAAGGATTATATCAGATGTAATTACAAATATATTTAAATAAGACAAGCTTAAAGTTGACATTATAAAAAATCAAACGTAATTCTCAAATCTCAGGGAATATTATACATATGCCATTATTTAAAGGTTCTCAAAATATCCAGGATGTACTCCTCACATTATTTACATGCATTCTGATTCTGAATGAATAAGGCGGAATCATTTGAGTACGACGGAGTACCGATTGTCTCATGCATATTAATAAGAATTTTCAAGCCCCCTTCAGCAATTCAGGAAGAAGAACAAAAATAGGTATGTAATGTGATGTATGCATATGAGTGAGTACACACATTTGCTCATGGAATATCAAATTGTAACTCTAATCCGAAGTAACGGATCTCTAATTCTGAGAAAAAAATCTCACACCGTCGTTCTGTTACTGTTGTGTAAGGGATGATGCTTAAATATGAAACTTAAGAACACATTTTGGCAGGTTGTATTACTGGAGATGATCATCTCTTTTTACTTCCTTGTTTCTTACATGCTCATTCATTTGCATATGCATTCTCTCACATCATCCCTATCAATAGTTTCACATCGTCATCATCAACATATTCTTTTTCTTTATGAACCATCTCCTCAGCTTTTTACAAAAGTGTACGTGATCATAATATTACTTTCGTAGTGTCATCTCCTATGTCGTTTTAAGTTCAGTTTTGTCTCTTTCTACAGCGAAATGATATGCATACATTTTATTCATTCTGCCAAGAATAAAGGGAGCAATTCTAACTGTACCCAGTTTTTAACGAATTGTTTTTCTTGATATGAATGTCTGAAAAATAGACGGCTGAAACTACGTGTTATAATTATCATTACTACTTTGACGGGAACAGGATGCAATGCAGCAGTAACTTTGGTGCTACTAAGACAGGTCAATTTCATATTAGTCAAAAAATTTGGTTTGTCGGTAAAGGGTACTTGCACCACTAGTTGGCAAATAAACATTTAAAAGAAATTAAAAACAACCTGGCTAGCCTTGTATGCATGACATGACATGTGTGTCCACATTATCATGATTTTTTGGCATTTATTTGTGACATGACATTGGTTTTGGTGACAAGATTGTTTCAAGGTTGCCTATTTTGAAAATTTAATTTTGTATATGTATACCTTATGAAGGTCTAGACTTTGTCGCGCACGGATGCGTGCTGTAATAGTTAATGATGATTTTTATATGTTATTCATATCATTTGATTTCCATATTATTATCAGTGTTTGACTAAAAGAAGCAATACACATCACTCAAGAACTATGATTATCTTTCAAGATAAATACGTCTGACATGCTGATGCTGACATCACAAGAATTCAGTTGCAAAAAACAACGTTTCTTCAACGTCGTGGCATATCAAATGTATGCAAATTCTTGCATCGAATCTAAATTTGTTATGATCTACTTACGTGCTCATTTTGCTTTAAAGCTGAGTCGAATTTTAAATGGTATTATAACCAACTCATTTTACGGTTCAATTACAAAGGCAAAAAAACATATACGTTTCATGAAATTCAACTAATCAATCACTTGTCAATCACCAAAGTGGAAAACATGAAGACGTAAGGAAAGGTACATGATTTGCTTGCCTCATCATCATACAAAAAGAGTTAATCATTTTTGCATCTCGCCTACACGTTTTTCCTTATACCAATATGAACATGGCACCAACTGTGATATCCAAACAGGACAGACAAAAAGTTGTGACAATGTTGCTGGCCCAAACTAGAGACAGCGCTGCACAGTATGTAATAATTGCATGTTGTACCTGAGAAACATATTGAAGTCATGACTCAATTCACGTTGACACATACTTTGACAAGTGGACAATCTTGTTTTTTATTATCATTATTTGGTTTTCTTCCCAATTTTATGGATGCAAGATAACTATTGTCTCTGCCGACTAGACTGACTCTTCTCATTGTCTACACGACAATTGACGAGGAAAAAGTCCAAAAGTTTCTGATGTATGAAAAATTATTATGCATTTCTGTATAAGTACCTTAAATCTTATTTTAAGTGAATGATATATATTTAATAAAGTAACAATATAATGTAAAACGGGGGAAAAAGTTTGCTCCTTATCTTTCGAAGAAAAAAAATACATGAAAAAGTGAAGATACATACAATTAACCATTGCTACATTTCTCGCCATAAAAAAAATATGCAAGTGTGATTTTAAACCATGTTCTCTTTGTTTTTTACAGGTAAGCAAGACGCTTGGTCCATTTTCGATGGTTAATTTTTTCCCCTTTACTCACTTTCTCAACAACACCTTCTCATTTGCATCTTCACATTTAATCCAAGTTTTCGCCGACTTCTTTCATCCATCCCTGAAGGTGATCGTCTCGTAAGTCAAGTCATCTGAGTATTGCTACTGCAAAAACTTCTGGCGTTACAATTAGATCAGGTAATTAATTATACGATAGTGCAAAAAAATTATCTCAAGACAAATGGCAGCAGATTGCAACAGATACGGAGATAATTCAACTTGATTATTGGTCCAGAGTGCATTATTAAGACGAGCATTTGCATGCAACAGCATTAAAGTAATTATTACTTTTTATCGTATCCCATCTTCATTTGCTTTGTTTTCTTCAAGTTTTATAGAAAAATGCGTGTCTGGAGACACTCATCTTTTAATGCTTCTTTTCTGGGGCTGTCTTAATTACCATTTTTTTTATTTACCATTCATTATTCTTCAAACTGCCGAAAAATCCATCTGTGACTGGACAATAACATTCATTAAAAGTGTTCATTTTCATGTTAAACGTACAAAAGACATTGGTTTGGTGATGGGAACAGAAACCTGAACGAACTAAGTTGAAACATTTTCTATTTGATGATGATGTATAATTCTTTTAAGAAATGCATTTAAATTCTGGTCTAACTATGATATAAGTTACTGGATATGTAAAAATAAATAGATAAAAATTGATGATAATCTTTCAAGCTGCTGCTACCTTATCGAATTCGGGTTTGTGTAGTGGAAACAATGGAAAAGTAACAAAAGAAAATATATGTAAAAGACTTCTTTCGGTCTAGCGGCAATTATTTGTGAGGCTGGTCGATGTGTTGAAATGACTTGCAAGAATTGACCTCTTATTTAGTATTTCCATCTAATTATTACAGATTGATTACTCTTTATTAATTTACGAGCTATATATTCCGTCTTATAATAATTCAACCTTGAATACAAAATACAAAGGTGGAAGAATACCTGCAAAAGTAAATTACAGACTAATATGATTTGAGACAACACAAATAAAGTAATACGTCATCGTCATCATTAAGCTTTACCGTTAACTGTACTCCAAAAAAAAGTTATTCAGGGAAAGGGAGATTTAAGCAAGTAAAGGAAACAACAAACATATTTATCTGTGCACTATGAAAACTTAAATTATGGAGGTTTTTTGAGGTAGTCTGCAGAACGGAACACATCCTAAATCTTCAGTTTATCATTTTCTGTACGTACACTGTACATATATTAGACTTAATAGTTTACTTCACTGAAACTAAAGTATATAGTGTACCGACAATCGACATCCACAATGCGGGCTACCAAAACATCTGCTTGCACACAACTAACCCTTTTTTACCTAAAAAAAATCAGTTGCCAAAATTTCTATTAAGCATGGAATCATTTTATCTTTTTGTGTTTTTGAATACATAACATCACGAAATCTCAGATATCAGCACAGCACCCTATCTAACAGAGCAAACATTATTATATCTACAGCCAAAAACTAAGCATACCTACATCATCATTGCCTTCAGCACGCTCAAAAAACAAAAGAAACAATCATTCGTTTTGAAAAGATTCGCATTTTTATGGATTACAATTTTTTCTAAAAAATTGAATTACATGACACTTGTGTCCGTTCATTCAAATGAATTGAACACCGGCCTTTCGCTCGTACCACCGTTGTAGCTGCAGTCAAACAAGCGGTATAATGTCTCGTTGCGTGACCCTACCTATAAAATCTCGACGCACAGAGAATTCATCCCAGAAAAATAAAAATGCATACAAATCTGTTAACTCACGCGGACGTATGTAGCAGCGGAGCAGCAGCATACACACTTGCATTCTGGCAGATGCACCTTTGTTTTTCCCCACCCCAAGTTCTCAATGAATGAAATGGACAATGGGCATTTTTTGACCAAAAATCTTTTTGTCAATAAATTTTTATAAAAATTTTGTTTTATAACAAAATGCAAATGAGGAGCAGCATTAAATACGTGACCTAAAACCCCTTGAATGAAGTCCAACTGCTCATAACTCTACTCAGCTTTAAATCAACTAGATTTTAGTTTGAAAATCCACACACCAATACTGAACATTATGCGAGGGTATATGCATCTGGCCTGGCTATTTTAATTACTATTGCTTTAAAGCTCACACGTTTAAAGCTTAAAGGCATTTTATATATTATTCCAGGTAATATGTATTTACACATTAGTATTTTACAGTGAAACTTATTACTTAAATTTATGAAGTAATGATATAACAGGATTAGGAGGAAACAGTAACAAGAAAAATTGAGATTGCTAGTCATCACTTTTGATAATCAACATCCTGCAGATTACTGACTTTCTAGTGAGTAAAAATGTTTTCTTCGTTGTCTCCAAATGTACTTGACTTCAACTTGCATGTCTATTTTTTCATTGTCATCATTTTGTTGCAAATAGAATAGCCTCTTAGTTTCTCAGTTTCTTCAATATCATTTATTAATTTGATTCGATCTAAATCTGACGGGTTGGTTTATGAGTTTACGCTACTCTCTTCATCCACCTTTCAGCTCTCCCAGTCGCTGACTGACTGAATCGAGAGAAGTAAATTACTTAAAGAAAATTGTACGAGCATGTTCATGGACAACTTGCTTATGATGTGATCGCAACCTCGGTTAAAGTCTTTGAAAGTACACAGGTAGTTAATACACAATATATTATGGAGAGCAAACAAGACCGCATACTTCACGTGTTTCGATACGAGTAAAAGATAAAAATGAATTAACTCAATGTATTTTTTATTTAATTCCATTATACTTCTCATATAAATAAAAATAGAAACATAACAAAGACAGGCACTGGGGTAATATTTACACACTCGGGTAAGGTAAGCTACCCAATCCAATCATCACATTATCATGTGCACATAAGTTAAGATAGAGGCAGGCAGAGAACTTAGGTTGAAACGGAAAGAAGAAAAAAATCCATTTTTTGATAGGTTGATTGAAAGAGATCGTATTCTTATGCGAAGGCATTTTTATAAAAATATCAGGGACAGTAGCTTGATTACTGATTACCATCCAAAAAGGTAGGATCACATCGTTTATATGTGTATCATAACAAATAAATAATGTAAAAGTGTTATGATGATCTTAAGATGTGTAATATGTGTAATATGTGTAATACCGTATCTTTCTACTGAGGCTTCATATTAAAAGACTTACTCAAATGAAATACGCGTAAGTTACACAATATTGCGTATCGCCCCTGTGTGTACAAGATGGGGGTATTCATTATACATTTTTTATTTCTACCAAGTTACTTAATCAAGAAATGCATTTGCAGCAATGCCTGGCTTACTTAACCCCATGTACGTTGTGATGCCTTCAGGAAAGCATTGTATATTCTTTTACCTTTTTTCCTACAAGGCAGCTTTAAAAATGTATCGCAATGCAATGCACATGATGAGTTGAATCATTTTTGTATGGTATGATATGATATTAAAACTCATTTTTTCCTCTTACTCTCTATCGTACGTGTCTCATGCACATTGCATACGGGAGCAAATTCAAAAGAGAGTCCAGAAAAAGCAGAATTTTTTCCAACCATTTCATAATAGAAAAATACATAGACAATAACACACCTCTCTCGTTTGTCTCTCATGCGAGCGATATCAAAAGACTCAACTCGGGCTCAAAGCAGATCATCGTCGTAATCTTAAATATAGGTAAACTGTAAGCGACAAGGGTGAGAGTAGTACCATTTTTATCACGAAGCTTTATAAAACAGAATCAAAAAAAGAAGAAGAAAAAAGAACCGGTTTCTCTATAGAGTTTAGATGTCCATAGAAGCACTTTACTCTTCTCTGTTATCACACAGATTTTTTCCCTTTTTCTTTATGGAAGAGAGAGAGCGGTAGAGTCGTAGTAAAATAAGTAATCCCTTCTTTTTTTATCTCACGTCTCTTGTCCACGCACAGAAAGTGAGCGAGTTAGAAAAAGAAAACTTTTTTTTTTTAAATCATACGCAAGCAGATCAGACTCTTGCCCAACTCAACAGTCCATTGTCCATGCAGGCACGTTTTTCCATTTTTTCAATTCCACCTTTTTTATACCTGCCCAACTTAACATGAAATATCCTTTTGCTACCACAACATTGCCTTCAATTGAGCTGACGGGCTGTGAGTGGTGGTGGTGATGAGGAGTGTGAGCTAGATTTTTTCTTGAATGCAAATTAGGCAGTCCAATGTCCATTTTTATACAAGTTCAATATAATTGAGGAAAAAAGTTGTACTGCAGATCTGTAATACTTCCCCCTTTTTATTATTTTTATTGTGCCTTCGTATAAAGTGAAGTAGTAACAAAAAAAAATGCATTTTTATCCCGGTTTTTATCATCTCTCGCTCGCCAGCTCACTTGCCTCTTCTCAAATGTCAACTTTTTTTCTGCATCAATGATGCTGATAATAGATAGATACACAACGCACAATACAAGTCTACAGTAACCGGCTACAATAACAATTATATATAATCAATACACACAAATATACTGGTTCCTACTAACGTACATATATATATACTTTACTACATTAATAAAAAACGAATAGAGAAAACCTGCATTATAATAACACAATTACTTTTTATATGTGAATTTTTTAAACAAGTGTCTTTTGTGAACGTATAAAACTTTATTTGCAAAAAAGGTGATTTTAAACTTTTTTTAAAAAGTGATCGTGCATTTATTGCGATTGTGTGCTAAGAGTACATAAGTAAGCAGAGAGGCCCACCAAGCTTACAAAATTTCCAATTTGCGTGGTCGTATCCATTGAAACTCGGGGGGGTTCACGGGGGGGTTTCAATGTTAATCAAATGGGTTTCCTAACAAACTACGGTCCTCCTACTGACCACGCAAATTAGAAATTTTGTAAGCTTGGTGGGCCTCTCTGCTTACTTATGTACTCTTAGATTGTGTGCAAACTTGCATTGAAAGAAAAAAAAACAGGACATAATATTTTCTCATGTCAAGTGCTCTTTGTGAGGTTCGTTTTTAGGTGTTAGTTCAAACTGCTTATTAGTACTCAATTATTTTCTAGTTTTCATGTGATTACCATTTGAATAAAAAAAACTCAGTAAGAGTTTAAAAAGTATGTTATCTTGATCAAAATTAGCATACCTCAGCGAAATAAAAAAGTGTTATTTAAACTCTTTCGTTTAAAACGAAAACGACTACCATATTTGTAATTAATTAATTTGATTAGTGTTCTTGAACAATTAAGGATATTATTTACTTCCTTCAATACATTTCCGCTTAGAAGCGCATCGTCAAAAAAATCCTCTCTCATACGGCATTATATTTTAGCTGATCAAGTATTAACATTGTTAACGAGAAGATCAAGAAAAAGCGGTCCACGTGTGAGAGCAGCACGAAAACAAGAAGTGTGAAAAGAAGCTGAGCTGTCAGCTCAAACCAAGCACAGCCGAGTGGGTGCATCACCATCCCATTTTTACGAAGGACCATCAAAAACCGGGATTCGATATAAGCTGAACATTAGATGCACTATTTCTGCTGTTGATATGTAAGTTTGCTATATGAGATATAATATTACTTTTAAAATCCTTCTCTGAAAACTTCCGTATTGCATTTCAAATTACTACATTTACGATGGAAATTCTGCAAAAGAGGGATCATTATTTAGTCAAATAATTCGATTTTTTTTACAAAAATGGCAAATTCATCAGCATACTATGTTACATGAGTGAAAAAAATAGCATATTTTAAAGCTCCGATTTTTTTCGGGGTGTATATTTAAGTGTAATTTGGTGTTTACGAACCATGTAGCAAGTAGAATAGTAAATAGTTTTTGTTGCGATTTTGATGTGCATATAAAACAACATAACACTCTTGTTTCAAAATAAACATGCAAGATGCATTGATACATAAATAACTATGAATTAAGTGTAAAATATGTATGTTCTTCGTACGTACGTAAGATACGCATACGCAACGCACTTCAGACACAACACCACTTTTCATATGTAAAATTGTTTTTTAATGTTTAATCCTTCAAATAATGTTGCATGCTCTTTTTGTATCAACAATTATTGTTTAGCTATTGCACACAGCGTGACCACAAAAAAGAAAAAAAAACAGCATCTTTTTATTATTCTGAGTGATAACGATCTAAAAGATTTGAGGTAAAAAAGATTATCTCTGAAAAAAATTTCTTAGCATTTAGATAGCAGATCGTTAGGACGATGTGGTCCTGCAGAGACCAAATGTTAAAATTAAGTTACGTTACATTTATAGATGATGGTAATTATTGTAAATACTGGTAACTTTTTAAAAACATTTTCATCCAAAATGCAATGGTCTCGTTCTTTGACCTGGCCTGCCTTGCATAGCAAGGAAGAAATCAAGCTGCTCGTCTTCACTTTTAGACTTTGTACACGGAAAATAAAAATTTGTTATAATTTTGACCATTTCTATTTATTTACCTTCAAATGGCAACAGGAAATGCTCATGTAATTTTTTTCTTTCGAAACTGTGAATTTATTAATATTCACGGTAAGTGCAAACTGAGTACTCATACTTAGCCATCAACATGTGCATAAATGTAAAACAGATCAAAGAACAGCACATTTATATTTATGATATGAGTATTAAATAAGTAATAATAATTATAGATGCGTAAAAATGCGTTCACTTGGTGGTTAAAAGTAATAAAAAACTAAGGTGAAAAGTTTGAACAAACAAAAAAATAACCGCATCTCACGTATTTTTTTATATTTTGTCTCGTGTGGAGTCAAAGTCATAACCAACTGCCAACGTTGATAATAATCCTGTAATAAAACAATCAAAACGGAGACTGCTTTATGGTCAAAAAAGCCCATTTCAAGTCACCAGTCAGGATATATTTAGGGCAATGTCGGACGCCTCGTAATGTCAGTTAAATCATGAAAATTGACTATATTTCTTGCAAGCTAGAAACCTTTTTTTTGGTAAAGGTGA
Organism: Entomobrya cf. arborea Gr-Col-00668; assembly: GCA_034699025.1. NCBI lineage: Eukaryota > Metazoa > Arthropoda > Collembola > Entomobryomorpha > Entomobryidae > Entomobrya > Entomobrya cf. arborea Gr-Col-00668. The sequence goes on from JAQIWN010000252.1 coordinate 20,519, forward strand.
AGAGAATGGTCAGAGAGAGACTGTGGCTGTGAGTGATAAAACGATATGAATTGCATTATTATAATAATAACAAAAGATGCAACCAGAAACAACACAGTTGTTGGAGAGAAAAAAAAAACTCGGTGGGTGAAAGTACGTGATCAGAGTTCATTATTAATCAACAAATTTCTTCTTTTTTATTCCGTTGCTACTCGTCCACTCGTCTTGTCTTCCTTTAAAAAGAGACTCATGCAAAGCAGGAAGCTGGCTGGCATATAACCATTTATGCGAGCATGGTATATTTGGTAAATTCTTAGTAGAGTAGATATGTTTATATACATTGTACATATACTTAGCATAATAACAATTGATAACATCCCCAGACTCTAAACAATTTCGACTCTACTCAAACTATAACAATAATAAAAATATATACACAAAACCTCGACACAATTGCATCAAAAAGGAGATGCTTGATTGTTTGTTACAGTTTACCTTGTTGTTGGTTACTCTGAATTCTAATGGTACATGGTCCACTCATTTACTCCACTTATAAACTTGTTTGATGGTAAACGAATGGTCAACATCATCACACTCGCTTTTGTACAGTGATGAAAATAAGTTTTGATAGAAGAAGCTTCCAATACATGTAAAATAATAATTTAATATCCATACGCCAAAAAATTGAAACGAATGAACACATAAGACAAAAAAACTGAAAGTTTAGTATAATACGTCAGCATAATCTCACTTTCCTCCAGTTTTTATGGTAAACATAATCATGTATTATTATATGGGCTCGGGCTCCCGTCCAGTCACCAGTTCAGCAGGTCTTTGAAAAGTGAACTGTGAGCTCAGTTGGCATATCATTATTATCATCGCCATCATCAACATCTAGGGCCGCCACCACCACACCAGCTTGTTTTTTAGTTGCTGTGTGCCGTGGTCGTTCATTTCATAGTAAAGCTTCATTCATCAACATCATAGTCAAGAGAAATACGTTGTTGTTGTAACCGTGTAATTGAGTCAGTCGGGATGAACTTCTTTTGTACGATCATTGTCCGTCGCTGGTAGTATGTCTTACTATTTGTTCACTGGTCGCTCCTCTGCTCTGGTGGTGGTGGAAGGTCGCTTTGTTCAAAAAATATGCACGTACTTACTTCTCTACGCTTGTAAAATTTTTGTATTAATCGGACAACCTTAAAATGAGAATTATGAGTGTAAAAATTTCTCAGACTTCCGTTATTTTAGAATTTGTATAAAATCGTGAGGAAAATCTTGAATAAGATTTTGAGAGCATGTTGAGCAAAATGAAATATTATGAATGAAACAGTCATGAAAAACATATGTAAAAGGTAAACTCTGTAGATATTGGTGTAATTCATTCAAACATGTATTTAAAAGTTTTAGATTCGGGCTTTGCAATGATGATAAATTTGGCCGTTTTGAGATATGTATATTTATGCACAATAAAAATTGTTGTGGTTTTTAAAGTCTGGCTAAAGTTTTAAAGTATCAAATGTTAAAAAATCATATTTTTCATTACATATTTGCTTGGGCAGAACTTATTTTTAGTAGTCATTTTCGGGGCTTGATGACTCAAAATGTGGAACCTTTATCAAATAATTTATTTACATGCATAAACACCAAAACTGTTTACTAACGTCTGTTTGGATGGACAGGATGATATTTTTTCTGCTATGAACACTCTTTTAGCATAAAATGTACATGCTTTGTGAATTATGCACAGTGCAAGCAGAATGATAGGAAAAATTATGCATGCTCTTCTATCGATGTGTGTGTATTTTCTAATTGTCAGATTAGATATGCATGTGTTCTAATTTCCACTAATGCAAAAGGATTGGCTATTGGCTCTCAGCTTTGTTTTCGGAGAAATGGGAACCATGTCTAGAAAATATCTACATTTACATGCATGTTCCGATGTCCAAATGTATACAATTTTTATATTATATGTTAGACATGCACAAATGTGGAAAAAGAACACAAAAAAATAAATTTATGGATTTAACTTTTCCATTTGGAAAAAATGAAGATGGCCAAAGTATTTTTTGTCAGTCTACGTCTGTTTGTACTAGAAGGAGAGGGGCTATTGCTGTCATGTCAGTATTTGATGGTAAAAAATATGGTAGGGGGAGAGAAAAAAAGAACAGCGTATGTACAATGTGATATGTTCATACTGCGCGTTTTTTTCTTTTATCTTATTGTACTTTAGTTTGTTGGGGAGGAAAAAAGAAGAAAAAAATGTTGGAAGTTGGAAGCATGTAGATTTTTTAATGTATGTGCAATGGAAAAAACGGAGAGAGAGAGAGGAAATAAGAGTGAAAGAGGAGAGCAGGGAGAGAGTATGATGTAAGCATGGCGAGACATGGAAGGGAACTAACGTAAGCTACAAGTCAGATGTGTGTAGTGAGATCCCGGGTCTGGGTTTTAGAAAAAAGCAAGGGTGGTTAAAAGAAACTAGGGAGGAGGGATTCTTATCCATCCAGGGAAACGCCGGCGCTGCAACCCAACTTTATAACAACCGAGACTGCGAAAAAACTTTCACTCGTTCCTTTCTTACTGTGGAGTTTAGTGGTGTGTGTTGTGTATGTAGAAAAAGCTCTCTCTAGTCTATCCATGCTTCACTTGCAGCAGTTCACTCACATTATCGCAATACATATCAATATATTATGTATTATATTATTATGGAGAATCTTGGTGTACATACAATATACACACGCCATCAAAATCATATAGCTCCTCCATGTTTATGAGAGAGAGTTGGTGTGTGTGATGAAGGCGTAAGGGCAATGTAGGTGCAAGACATATTCTGACAATACTGAGGAATGAAAATAACGGGAAGAAGCGGGGAGAAAAGCCTTGGAAAAAGCTGGTTGCTTATATTTAGGAAACTTTAGACTCCTTATGTATATTTGACTGAGGAGTCCAGAGGAGAAAACGTTAAGAGAGCAATATATACGGAGAGTGAGGGAGAGAAAGAGAGCTGTATAATATGTGCATGGAAAGAAGTTCTTTTCCTTTTGTTTTTTTACTATTACCACTATACTGCTGCCTTTTATGTGCCTTCCCGTTACTTATTCCGGGTTTAGAAAATTTTCGGTCTTTTCTCGGTCAGCTTAGAATAGAAGAAGAACGATAGAAAATATATGTAGTGTGTTTGTTATATATTATGTGTGTGTTTGTGAAAGGGTATATTATTGATGGTGTATTATAATGCTGACAGTGACTCTACTACTTGCTGATGTTGCTGTATACTATAACGCACCACCACATAACAGGACTGTCTCCAATAATTCTTCATGTTTTCTCTGCCGTTAGTAGAATAATACGTAAGAAGAATGCTTAGGCTGAGTTTTCTCCACTGAATCTTTTCTCCAGCAGCTCCTCACCAGACTAAAGAATCTGGAGAGAGTAAAGACAAGCATCGCCTTCGTCTTTGACTTCACTACGGCATGTCTATTCAGTCATTCCGGATCTACGACTTTTTTCTCTCCGAAAAAAATACACTATCACGTTTTAACGTTTTTTCTGCCTTTTTGCGTGTATACAAAAAGCTGACAGTCTCAAGTCTCCCCGTTTACCTACTTTGCTCTCTTTTTTCTCCTAACGACTTTTCTTAACGTTCTCTCGCTTTGCCCTTGTAGATTCAAGTGTATAAAGCAATGATTGCGTATGGAGTCAACTTCTTTGAAAAAAATATATTAAAGAATAAAAAGGGAATCACTTTCCCTATGATACGCACATGATATATTACTTTATCATTCTAGTCAAATATCTAGTCCAGAAAAAAGTCAAACTGCCATTCAGTATTTACCAAAAATTTATTCGTTGCAAGTTTTTGTGTGTGTCCAAGTCTTAACTTTTCCAAGTGTCGTGCCCTTAGCGCTCATATACATACATGTCTTGTAGAACAAAGTGATTCAGTGCTAAAGAAGACATAGTAAACTCGTGGTTTGAAATTCAAACACTAAAAATTGCGTAAATGTTCTAGTCCAAATACTCTAGTCTGTTGTGAAAAACTTTTAAAACATTTTCTCATAAAAGTCCAACCAAAAGTAGATCTTGTTCGTTTTCTGTGTGGACCTGTTGGACCTGCTTTGCGGGTCCGTTTTAATCAGTCAAACTGAGGCAAAAAATTTCGGCGAGGCCAGTAATGACCTCGTCAAATCAACTTCATCCACTTTTTGCAGCATTCGCTGCTGCAACTTCTGGAAACGGGAATACAGGTGGAAACGTCAATAACTCGGGTGGAGGTTCTTTTCCATCAACATCCAGTTCCTCAGGTGGAAGCGGTAACAGTAACAATAACAATTCATCAAACACGAACACTCCAAGTGGTTCACCTGGTATCGGCTTTGGTTTGGCCGGTCTTGGAAATGTGACAATCACACCTGTAGTCACCTCGTCAAATTCTTTTTCACAACTTCAACAATCATCGGTGCCAATCAGCAGCAGTTCCATGAACACAGGTCCAAATACAAGTCCATCGCATTCTGCAGTGTCAGCTCAAGCAGCGGCTGCAGCTGCTTTGGCGTTGGCTTTGTCAAATAATATAAAAAATGATTCGTGCACTTCGGATCAAGATTCTCCTCCACCTTCTCCAGTTTCATGTCCACCCAGCCCAGAACCCTCCACAAATATTCCCATGTCACTGCCAATGGCAGTAGTATCAATGGCAAATAGCATTGTCTCAGGAAACGGAGGCATGGGATCTAGCAGCTCTAATTCCCTCTCATTAGCAGCCCAACAACAGCAACAACTTCGTGCAATTGCAACTGGCTTGACCAATGCAATGGCTGCAGCTGCTTCACAGAATAACAATCCAGGTATGGTTGCAGCAGCAGCCGCAGCATCAAAATTGATGGAAATGTCCCCTATGGATGATCTTGTAATGACAGAAGTGACACAGAGGCTTCTAAAGATGAACCAGGAACTGTGGCAGCAAGGCGTTGCAGCCGCTGCAGCTGCAAATGCAGCGACCAGCAATGCATCCGCAACGGCGGCACCCAACACGAGCAGCGTTATGACTGCTCCCACTTCATCTTCTTCTGGTTCAGGAGTGCCAAATAATTTCTGTTCTTCCAATAGCTCATCTTCTGCAAATACTTCATCCGGATCGAGCAGTGGGCATGGTCACTCTGTTTCTACTGCCGCTGCTAATGCCAATGCCACAACTACTAGTGGCAGCGGTGGTGGTGGAGGTGGATCGGCTACTACATCTAATCCTGCAGCATCTCCAGGAGGAATTTCATCTGCAGCTGTGGCTGCAGCAGCAGCACTCAATGCTCTCAATGCTGGTCAGCAGCAGGTCAATGAGATCAAACTTGCAGAGAAATTAGTCAACGAACTGGCTTTACAGGTTAAGATCAAATTACTGCTCTTCTCCTCGTGTAACAAAGTTGTTCAGTTGCGCTTTGTTTGTTGTTTTAAAAAAGGTTTATTTTGATATTTTACTTGATTTTGCTTTACCGCTATCAAAAATATATATCTTGTAGACACAATGATTGTATGAAATTATTTTTAGGTGAGGCTCGGTTTCACATTTAATTAAGTATCCGTATTTCCTTTCGTCTTGGGAGTACTGGAAAGTATAAGTTGGGTTTTACATTTGTTCATCATGTACTCAAACTGGAATATATTACGAATACGTTAGTGTACTTTAACTTCCTTCATGTATACCAGTCAGAATAATGATACAAGGCTCATTTTCTTGCCTTTTTCCTGTGTTTGCACTGTTTTCTAATATAATATGCAGTAATGAGACTTGTCAATTTTTTCAACGTGCTACTTGTTGTCCTTGGATCATTTTTTTATGTTTTTGTTAAACTTGTCTTTTTTTTTGTTGATCCACGTCCTCGACCGACACAATGCTGCATACATGATGATATTTCTTTGTACAGTCATTTTGTTAAAGGTTGTGTTCGTTTAATGGAGAGGCTATCCCACGTCTTGGTTTTATCATAAATAATCAAAAGTAGCTGTAAATGTGATTTTGTACGACTGACTCCGAAAAATGTGCTGAAATGAACGTGAATGAGTAAACTTAATGTTGTTTCATTTCACTGCTCATTTTTTTCTATCCACCCACAACTTCACTTATTCAATTGTTCTCGGTTCATAAATAATTATCGCTATTCTAGAATTTTTATTTATTCAAACATATCATATAAAATAGAGGGTGAAAAATGGTTGATGATGATGCCTGTTAAATTGTAAGCAGAATAGAAAGGTGTTGTAGGGCAAATCCAGTTCCAGTTATATAGATTTTATCGGTTGCAGTTATGCTCCTCATTAGTGTTGTTTTGTTCGTCAAGTGTGACTTTTCTGCATCCAGTTTATCGATAACATGTGAAACTTTAAAAAGTAACATGCTTTTTGTATGCTTATTATATGCTTATCTCACATTGTATGTATTACGTTGTATATTTCTTCGATGGGTAATATTATGACGAGTGTTTGGTGTCTGTATTCTGTATACATATTTTTAATAATGTCACATGAAGTTAACATTTTGAGTTTACGTCTCCTATCAGTCAGCACGTTGGTGGGCCTGCTCATCCCAAACAAATTTTTAGCCTTTGAGGAATTTCCTAATTAAGCCCAAGTAAAAGGTTTCACAATTACAGAAGAAAAAAACTTGGCTAACTTTTCTTTTTTTATCCATTCTTAGTGCTTTCATGCATAATCACATGATAATGATAAACAGCCTTCTCTCTCTCTCTTCATTGTTGACTATCACTGATGAACATGATGGACTTAACAAAACTTGACTTTTTATTTTTGTCTGTTCATCCATGCATATTGCGTACATTTCAAAGTTGAAAAAACGTCAGATACCTTGAGACGTATGCTAATAGCTTGAACTTGAGCTCTTGAGTATATTTGATGTTATAAGCAGCCAAAGAGTATGAAGAGGATGAGGTGATAGCGAAGAATGAAATGACAATAATATTCCACTTTTTTTTACCATAACCAAGTTTTTGTGGGAGCGGTTTATCTGTCTTAAAATATATATTTAATTCGTTTTCTCATGGTTTGACTAGCACTAAGATAACTAGCTGAAAAGTCGAAGAAGATACATTCATAATAAAGAACCAGCATTGCATTGTGTGTATAACAGCTTGATTTTCTTATAATCATGGGAAGAAGAATCGATTTGGCATCTTTAAAGCTAGGATTGGGAGTTAGTGCAAAGTTGTAATGATGCACGATGCGATGCACTAGAGCTGCCACTATTTCTTCAAACAACTTTTAGGAAAATTTTGCATAGAAAAGCTATGTAACATCTGGCAAGTGCAGCTCAAGTTTTTGGTTGTATATGAGTTGCTTTTAGTCAAGTGTGGTTGGAGGCAGAAAGATGATGAAACTATAAAGCAGAAAATTTCTTGCTTGCAGATTATTGATGTTGTGGAGTTGTAGAAAAAGATGGAGAAAAACTTAAAAGATATGCATACCTGATGATGATGAGGCGATAAAAACAAAAATATTTGTTGTGCATTCCATTTTTTTTGCGGAGATGCACATCACTTTTTATGATGAGGAGATGAAGATGGGGCCGTTTATTGGGTGACTGATATGAATATCTTGAATCGCATTACTTTTGACATGGACAAGCACCTCTACCAGTTTACTTAGTATTAATCATAGAATTATTAAGAGTATATTTTCATGAAAAGCAAAAAGCTGCAGGCTTGTAAGTTAGTTGGCGCAAGTTTATTAGAAATATTTTATGCATGTAGTCAAGTGTTGGGAGTTGGGTATATAACAATAATGTCGAAGGCTGATTTACTGGCCATATCTAATACCATTTGCCATTAAGCATAAAGTAATCCTGACATAATTTGTGGCAGTAGGGAAAAATTATTGTTAATATACACAAATGCGGCTTGAATTGCTAACGATCTTCTTTCATCTTTTTGCCTCTCCGATAATAAGTTATTTAGTGTGGCTGCTGGTTTGGAATCGTTAGCAGAATATTGATGATTACAATGAAATGAATGATATTTACCACTTATTTTGCGTACTTGTAAATGATCTTCTTTATAACTATAAAAACCTTTTAATCATGTATCTATCTTGCAAAAATACGGATTAAAAATCAAGGAAAATTAGCATTTTACACAATACAACATAAACGATTGAAATTTTGGAAAAAAGTACAGTGGACAAAGTGGATAATGTGGTGTCTGTGTGATGAGATTGGAATACTAATGTCGATTGAAGAAATTATCTTTTTGCAATATTTGAACTGTTGTCATTTGAAATTGGATAAACGATTAAATTATGATGAACATCACATTATCCTTGCTTTTTTTTGAAAAGAAGTCTTTTTGCGCAGTCATAATTAAGCTATTCAGGGTTAACAGCATCCTACATTTTCACAATGTCAGAGTATAATTCAGTTTGATTATGGCTTGACAGGGCAGAAGAATAGAAGTTTGAGTTGGGGTCAGGTAAAAATTGTACGGATATGCTTGTATCATTGTTGGATTACCTATATTATTTGTATTTTATGCTAATTTAGTTAGTACAATGTATAAAAGAGAAGAAATTGTGTTTTATTATTGTAACTTTTTGTGACCAGTGGAAGAAACAGTTTTCAATTCACAATAATAATTGTACATTCCCCTTTCTTTATTATGCATACATATTGGGGAAAAGAACCGAATTATTAACTTTATTATGTTAGCTTTCATGTTTTACGAGTGTTGTGGTTTCCCATTGTTTCCTTTTCCGCTTGAATTATAACCACTACGACTGTAGACTACAATTGCAGAGCCTGGTCTTCACCTTTCTTGACATCACTCACATCATCTACATAAGAGGATACACACATTATTGCACACGTCTTCTTTTCTTAACTGCTTATCCAATTTATGTATATTATATCTTATCAATGTCGATTATAGACAAACCCTAAAATTATGAGTTTAATGAGGTCTGCCATTCAAGTTAGGTTTTAAGACTGGCTGACTGTCCCAAGCATTAAGTTTTGCACATATTGTGTATGTTTTTTCTTTTATATAACATCTCCATTTGTTTCATCCTATCATATCATGAATTTTAGTATCCCACAAGGGCCTGACACTTACCCTATCGGCACTATAAAAGAAAGACGTATTTTGGCATCATAAAACAGCACACTTTTTTATCACAGTCCATTCCGCATTTGCATGCTATCTCTAATTTTATCAATTTTATGACCGCAAGAAGAAGTCCACCCATGTTGATGTACACAAAACAGCTATCATCATCATCAGTCGTTGTTTAAGTCAATTTATCGTACATTTGCACACTTCTACACAGAACTAGAAGAAAAATCGAAAAAAGCATTAACGTTTTTTATTATAACGAAAAAAACAAACCGAACTAGGTAAGCATATGCTAATCGCAGTTTCTGAATTGAGTATATAGAACTGTACATATGTATTATTTTTGTGTATATAATCAAGTTTTAAAACCAGAAACAAAAACCAAACTGGATATCCGACACAATCCCATATTATTATATGCAGTATGTTTTTCCTACTTTAGTTCCATTAGTCTACCTCAACAATTATTGCAATATACCCTGTCCTCTATCAACTTAAGCAAAAAAAATATTTATATATGACACCATGTAGCAAACTTATACTTTTTCTCATCGACTATCTATATAATTATTCATGTATTCTTGCATATTACATACTTACCTAAAAAGACGGTAGACAGACGGGCAGCCGGCGACTAGAGCAACGGTGACTTGCAATAAGAGTAGTTTTTTACATCGTCAGTGTCCCAATGCCTTCGTGGGGACTCATGATTAAAGATTGTTTAAAAAATATATATTTTCGGTGTAGATAGACTAGACATTAATTCTGATGTCTACAACATCAACATTAATGACACGATGCATAAATATTACCGATGATGAGGTGCTATTAAAGTTCTCACTGGACGTGATCGTAGGTAGGCTAGAGATACATTACAATGTAGCCTTTGATGCTTACAAGCTGATATGGTGTTACTGATGAGGATGCCATCAATACACATAAATGGATAATAGACAATAGCCGACCCACCAAAATGTGTGCCGTACACAGTTTGACTGTGGCAGTAATAATACTAGAAAAAAATGGAGAGAGAAAAAAATATTTGCTTTTTTTTCTTTCACGGGAGAACAGTTTTCCTACTTGTGTGTGTATCTTTGCATATTAATGATTCAGTCAAACCCATACCTAAGAGTGATATTTTCCGTAGGTACACATTGTTATGGATGGACACGAGTTAAAGTAGACACGTAAAATAAATAGAAAATGATGATGATGTTAATATGCAGGAATTCCTACTGGACTTACTGTGTAAAAGATACAGTCGGTCATGTAGCTGGAATCTCTTTCCGACCGAAGCAAAATAAAAAGTTTTTAAACGGGCAGCCACTCAAGTCACTATTGCAGCTTTTCTAAATATGATTTGAATGTATAAAGTATTCACACTCTCGTCGTGAATGGAACGGAATATAAGCTGTCAGTGTAATATGTATCGCAATGACGATTTGGTAGTAGTGGCCAGCCACTTTTGTTGAGACTTAAGGTATCATCTTTCCAACAAAAACAGCATACATTAATGAAAAGGCTCAGCCAAACCAGATACCGACGGGCAGATATACTTTTGTCCACATGCATCCCGTTCCCGTGCTCCACTCTTTCTCTCTACGCACAAAAGCAATACAAACACACGACACAGCACGTTTCTACTTTCTACGGTCTGGAGAAGTAGTGGCGTAGACCTTGATTATTCCTACTATTAATATTAATATCTCTCTAAAACAAGGACGGTCATCGTGCTTCAGGCGGCTAGAGAGATCTAGTGTTTGTGTGTTTATGCATCTAAAGTTCGTTTTATACAATAGTGCACCAACCATTGAAACTCACATTCCACATTCCGTTGCATTCACGCATAAATTTTGGCGTACAGTTCTGCATATCCCATTGCATCGTGTGTTGTGTGAGTAAAAGCAAAAGTTGTCCCTTAGGGCTCGTCCATACAACAAAATCCATTAGGATCTGCCTATTATTGGGAAAGTTACACTATTTTCGGAAGCTTTGTTTTGGTCAGTGTCCCAGGTTGGATTGCATGCATTTCAATGTGGCCTTGCATGCAAGTGAAAAGTAGTGGTGTCAACTTGCACTTCAACAGAAAGTGCAATTTGCATTTTGTACTTGTGCAAAATTTGACAATTTATTGAGGAAAAAACAAAAAAAAAACTAGTGCAGACTTGACCCATCGATCCCAATTCTCTTTACTGTAATTCCTCTACACTGACTGTATTATAGAATGATAGTGTTCATGTGTACTGAAGGGGCTCTCACAATGCCCCAAATCGGGATAAGGGTTACAATGTTTCCTTACACTTTTTATTATCACCGACCAGACTGGGGGATCTGATCTGTCGACCAACTTAGTTTGTAAAGTTCTCATTCATCTTTAAGCTTGTTATACAAAACCAGGGCTTGTCGTTATCCACGATAAATAACAGAAAGAAAGGTACCCTGTGGTGACTATGTCCGCAGGTAAGTAACATGCGGAGTTGCAAAGATGTGACACTGACTTCTTTTTAGCATTTTAACCTATGTTATGTTTTATACAATGTTTTTCCTCGTTATATTTTTCGCCAAATTTAATAGTTTTGCTAGTGATGTAGTTACTTTGTTATTCAGTCCGATTTACCTATTAATATTACCACTAATTTTCCGTTAATAAAAGGTTTATTTGAAATACCTACCTGAAATGGATTTTTTTGCTGATTTCGTTCACAAACAAGAATAATAATATGTTATACATTTTTATGAAAGAGTTTGTGTACTTTGGCATACAGTTTTATTATTTTACATGATTGTTCATAGTACACCATAATATTCAACAAATACATGAAATACACCGCATTTTTTTCCTCGTTTAGATATCATTTAGACTTTAGACCATATGAGTTTTGACAGGTCAAAAGATTGAACAGCTCAAAACACATAAGAAAAGAGGCGAATTGTTTGTCGAGGGGACGGGAAAAGTCGTAAATGTGAAATATCATGAGCTTTTGAGTGTTTTAATGCGTCAGGTTAGGATTTTTTTTGGTGTTGTTGTAAAAAAAATGTGAGTTAGTATGGTTTTGTAGATAAACTTTTCTCTCATTTTTTTCTAGATGCGTGTGTGAGGAATTAAAACAATGCTAGTACAAAATGTTGTAAAAACTATGTTATATTATTTATAAATACCGGAGAGTGGAATGTAGTAGTAGCACACAATGAACGTACTACAGGAAATATCATGTTCACCAACTCTCAGTATTAAGGTTTGATTGTGAGAACGTAATATTTAATATATAAATGCTTAAATAGTTTTGTTTACTACACACAATTCGTACTATAGGTTATAAGTAATGCATGCATACATTTTTTATTTTACACCACCGGTAAATAGCAACTCGTCCCTTTTTTCAAATTATTGTAGTAGTAGAAGTAGCAGTAGTGGTGGTGGTGTATTGCAGTGGAGTAAAATTTGTAGCGTAATTGGGAGCAGCAAAACAGGGTTGTAACTTGAAGCAAAAATAGTACTTAGGTATGTACATGGCTTTATATATTTTACACCTATTCATACAAATGTATTCTTTTTACTAGTTTTTACTCTGTAGTATGCTGTCAAGCAAATGTAAAAAATGGTCTTATTGCAAGTGTCACTCTACACCATGTGCCGTACCATGATTTAGAAGTACAGTGTGTATTACGCGTGGTGGTGATACGACTACATTTCTAATTCTAATGTGCGTTTTTCGTTGTAGTGAATGAAGTACGTATGTATATATGAGGAGGGAGCAATCCTTTGCGTTTCACTGACCTCCCTATCTCAACCAACTGAAATGACCACACTGAAAAAAATAAAACAATTTCTCTGTGAAGTGTTTTTCCATTAGACCTCATAAAGTATAAAAAACATACAAGCTTTTTTTGCATGCAGTATGAATACTGTACACTTTACATAGTTAGCTTTTCGTATTTCTATAAGCATCTCATCGATGTCCAGCGTTAACTTAACTCATGTGATAGGATGGATATGATATAGATCGGGGAAAAATCTTACAACGAGTACTTTTTGTTCCTCTCTCTCCTTTGATTACAGGCAATTCATAGTTTTTTTGTAACACAGCGTGATACACAACATTGTATGCAAAATTGTATATTTAAATGTTTTAAGTGTTTATTACACTCCATGAGAAAGTTTTGGGTTTCTTTTTTCCTGTTTGTTTTATGATACATAACTTTTACAACTGCATGTTGTTGATATACATGCATAATAAATTACATGTGTAAATATACATTCCGGATGACATTGATATCGCGGAGTAAAAAGTATAGTGTATAAAATGTACATTTACAATTTTGTACATTTTCACTTTTATTTTACAAAACAACATCAGGAGGAAAAAGCATGTGGTTGCAAGCATGGTGTGTGGGTAGTGGGTAGAGAATGCTAACATGAACCTTAGTAGTAGCGTACACTATGGCAATGGCAGTGCATAGAACCGCTGAGCTGAAGGGAAAGCTTTTCTAAAGAAGAAAGGAGGAAGAAGAGAGCGATGCTTAGCGGGAGTTTGCTGACTTTCTCGGTTTGTTCGGGATCTTTGCATGACCAGAGTATAATGTAGTAGCATTCTGGTGAAATTTTTCGGGTAAGTCGGCTTCCAGACGTTAGAGGGTTTCTTAACTTGCCGAACTTGATCGTATGGTAGTTTCTTCTAAATAGAAGATTTTGTACATAGTATAGTAGCATAAGGATATAAACTTGACTAGTACCGATGCATATCTTCATATAAGTCGAATAGTTTTATTTTTCTAGTCTACCTACATTACATAGTGTAGTAGTGCCACTGTTTTGCCATGCGTGAACTCCAGTGGATGTTGAAGTTGAAACGAAATTTGAATCATTGAGAACCGACAGGAAATAATATAAAATTTTGTTGATAGCTCACTTTTCAGTTATTTTAATTCTTTGGTGCTAATTACTGAAAATTGTTGGTTTAAATATTGACGTGATTGAAGACACACACTTTTTGTATTACTACAAAAGTTTTCCTTTTTTCTGTACTTTATTCACGCGTATAACTTGCGATATATTTTTAACAAGTTAAAAAAAATAAGTCAAATAATAATGTCACGGCCAGTGCTCGCAAAGAATATCAACATTTCACTTAATCACATTCATCATCTTCAGCAATACTACTCCAGCATATTTTTAGCTACAAAGATAAGCAGTGGTAGTGTTGTTGCTGTCTTTACAAGCAGTTGTATTACGAAAAGTGGTAAAACTAAACCTTCATATTATCACGTCTATAAAAAGACTCCTCCAGAGAGGAAAAATAGACTGATAGCAGCAACATGAACTATAAAACTATTTTATCTTTCTTCATCTTTCATCAACTAACATGCATCGTTTTCCTAGTGGTGCCACAATAATAAAACATTTTATTTTAATTGGTTGTTCGACAGTTGCCAAAATGAAATACGAAGACTAAAAAAGGAAGATAGTTAAGAATACTTAATTAATATTTGTGATATCAACAAAAGAAGTTCCTATCTTATAATACTTTCCATTTTGTAATAAAAAAATATCATTTTCTCAGTACAAGTAATAAGTAGGTATTTTTTTCCTTTTAAAGTACAAGTACGCGTATTTCGCTCAATTCAATTTATGTAAAAACGCTGTTCATGATCACAGTTCACTGGTATTTTTTTATTGGAACATAACACAGATCTGATTTTTCCCTTCTAGCATAATATAATATTCATTCCTGTCTTGTCCAGATAAAAATTAATATTTTAACTTTTACCGATACTGATCAAGTTTTAGGTACACTCTTTTGATAATAATCATAATGAGCACGAATAATTAGTTAGAGAAGGAGTATCATTAGCCTGCTCCCCAATCAATTAAGCTGTGCTTAAAATCTTGTTTAAAATCTAGTTTCCTTTTTTTGTGATTTTTCGTTTTAATGCTCCATTTTTTGTGATAAAACATACACACACACACTATGGAGGTACCTCCGTAATACTTACAACTAAAAAAAGATCTAACCCACGTCATGAGTCATAAGTGATAACAAGTCTGATTAAATCGTGTAAATCTCTGGGAGCAGTTAGCGTATCGATGCTGATGCTGCTTGTATAAAAATGAAAATTGTATTTCTGACGGACAAATAAAAGTGGCAATAGATTCAGTATCCTGTCCAAAAATCTTCTGACCTGACTTGAATTTAAATTAATATTATTGTTCCATTTTCCATCATCAAAAAACTCCATCTGTCAAAACATCATTTAATTGCCGCAGTCGACACGGAATGCATTTCATCTTAATGATCGTATTCTCCAGGAATGCTGAATCGGGCATCATTTCATCAACATCAGCTGCTTGGTCAGTTTCCAAATCGTTTTTGCAGTATTGATAGCTTACTCTCTGGCATTTATTTCGCTTACCATTTAAAAAAACGCTGCTCATTTTATTTTACAAAGTGTGAACCACAATAATAACATCTTTGACAGAAAAAAATGACATGAATACAAACAGAGTTTTAAATTGCACCGGAAGTTTTAAAAATGCATTTGTGGAAATAATGGAAACAATATTGGCTGCTGTATCCATTTCACAGCAGAGTAATTATCATTACACTTACGATTAGTTGTGAAAATATCAACTCACAAGTAGTAATTACGAAATCAAACAAACTGGAAACATTAAATGAGCATCCAAGAAACATTTTTTCCAGTCTTTTAAAAGAGTCATATATTTTACTCAGAAAAGAGTGCAAAGCATACACACAGACATACATACACAAAGGGTGATGGAAAGAATGATATTTGTTTATAGAGAATGGGAATTACTGTAATTATTAGCTCCAAAGTTGTTTCTTCTTTGGAGCTATTTCTTTCAGTACCATTTCCATTGCCATTGGCTGAGGTAATTAAGAATGTTGTCCAATTAAGATAATCTATTTGATATTATCATCATTTGAATTGTATTGGAGAGTGGTGGCATTACACCTACTACTCCTTCATACAAACGTAAGCGTATCCGTGCAAGCAATACCTCTACCGGCTCTACCTATGCTTATATGCGTCTGTTCTGTTCACAGTTTGTTTCTTGTGTAATATTTCTCTTGTCTTGTTTTGAACATCTCTGGCTAGTGAGAAAAGATATACTTATATGCAAACATAATATTCATACATGCACATGCTCAACATACAACAATGCTACCGGCTATAATGCTTGTCTTTCCAATCCACTTACATTTTTTTCTAGCAAGCATTCAATAAGTACCCAAATTAACATTGTCTTTTCAACAATCGGATCCATTACTGGATGAAATATGTGTTTGCTAAAAGCATATCATTGTTTTCAGGTGAGACTTTGCTCGTTGTACTCCACGCCAGCGTAATGAGTATTCATTCTTAGCTAGAAGGATAAAGGGAAAAAAGAACGCGCCATGTGTAGAAAGGAAAGAGAAATTAAATTGTGACACCTTGAGCAATTTTGATCCTTCTCGATATCCGCTGCAGGAAAATTTAGTGAACCACGAAAATCCACATTTTGAATGATTCATTTTTTTAAAGTTACTTTTTTTTGTTTCACGACCATGTCGGACTTATGGTTCGTCGGCATCTCAAAGATTGCACTGTAATCAGACATGACAGACAGAAGCACTATTAGTAGTACAAACAGGGCTGCATGCAGGCTAAGAAGGAAGCAAGAGGTGTTCGCTTCTTTAAAAAAACATAAGGAAAAAAGGACAATCCTTAGTAGAGAGTCATAAATTAAACTGATACCTCGTCCGTTTTTTTATTTATGCTTTTTAAGTTTTTACTGGCCCTTTAGGTTTCTTACACAGACAATTGAACAAACGGCGTAAGCTCATCATCGCCGTGTTCATATAACGCTCATGGTTGAATGCAACGCTGACGACATAACTTTCAGCGTTGTGTTTGAAATTTAATGTATAATGAACCCTACTGGCTATCGTCAACCAACCGATACAAGAAACCATCAAAACTTAAAGGAGCTTAGACATAAACCAAAAAATCGTAAGCAAATAAATTTTAGTTTGGACAAACTGAGTTTGATACGTACAAAACTGAATAAATTCATGATTCATGGTGATGATCACTTGATCAAAAGGATAGAGCTTGTATGCAAGCATGTAAGAACACAACTTCACCGAAGAAGTAGGATCTGATTCACATATCTGATAAGCTTTAAAGCATTAGTCATGGAACCATTCATTCAAGGTGTTTTATTTACATGAACTTGTTTTTTTATCAATTTATTTTTGTAAGGGTCCAGCATCATCATAGCTGTAACTACGCTCTCTTGAATCGTCGTGGCTTTCTTGGAGAGTAAGATACTCGTTACTGATAATATTTTACAGGTAGACATGCATTGTACAGAATGTACATGCTTCATGCAACGTCCAAGTGATTAATGTTTTACTTGAACTCAGCTTAATTGATAGTAAGGTGCACAATCTTCTTCTCAAACAGAAGAGGAACAGATATTTATTGTATTAAAAAATAATGCTATGTTATACAATTGTCTACTACATCAAAAATATACACACATGATCTGATGTTGTTTCTGTTGCAAATGAAAGTAATATGCAGAGAGCCAGCAATGTATTTCATTTTTTACGCCTTTGTTATTCCATAAATTAATAAATTTTCATTTAGACTGCCTAATTACCATATATAGACCTTGCTGACCTCGGAGGAACAGTAGTAGTTAAATGCAATGTGTTTGATGGAATTAATAACTATCAAGTTGATATACACTGGATTTAATTTCAAATGATGTTTTATGAATGGATCTTGAATTAATATTGAAATTCGTCATTTGTTACTGTCGTTCAATGCACGGATGCATAATACATGTGGATGATGTGTATATGAAATGTAACATCAGAAAGGGTGCATGCACACATGTGTTTGATGGTGATTGTTAAAGATAATTTTCTCGATTTATTTAACTGTTGCATATGATAATATCATATAAAAGGTAGACATTGTTGTCCAGTTTGTTTCTTCATGCAAATGTTACAGTAGCATCATTTTAAAAAAGACTGTGGTTTCGAGAGATTTTTCTCTCCAAATTAGACATTGATTTATGATGATCCGCCACAAAAAAAGCAATAAGCAAAAAGGAAGTTTGTTTGAACATGCAAGGAGAAGTGATTTTGATAGGCATGACCACATCATTGTATTTTGTATTGTAATAAAAATCAATAATAGAGCATCTTCAAAACTGAAATTACACAATACATTGTTCATAATACACCACGCTAAACCGGTATTAAACCTTTAAAAAGTAAAGATGCATGACTAATTTTAAATGGGACTAGACCAACATCAACTTTATTGTAGGGTCTCTCATTTTCTTACTCTAATCGACTGATGAAAATCGAAGATTGTCTTTGCTGTTTATAAAAATACACACAGTTAGCAATCAGACAACCCACGTCAATTTTTTTTTAAAGATAACTAATTCTAAGCATAAATAGATAGAAGCAATGCGGTAGGCCGCATAGGAAACAATAACTTGAAATTAAATTAAAACAGAGCAATATAATAATCACGAAGATGATAATAGAAACAGTGTGTGGCTTGTAGAAGATCACGTATTAGTTTGGTTAGAGATTACTAAACAACAAGGGTACAGGGCACAGACAGACAAATAATCCAATTCATGTACATAAAATATAACTTGGTGATTCTCTTTGAGAGAGTCGTGTAAAAAATTGATGGAAAGTTTTCTACACAAATTTATTCCCCCGCCCAAACACTTTGCCGACTTATTTATAAGAACGAAGTAGGTAGCTCTTAATATTATTTATGAAAAATGAGATTACAAGGCAAAGCATCTTTATCATCGGTTTTTTCTCGCTTCTTTTGGGACTACAGCTACAATACAACTCCAAACTCTCATACTTCACTGTTCATATGATTTTCTTATCATTTTATATGATTATAATTTTGTTGCAAATAAAAACTCTTTTTACAACTGACACACTTTGCACAAACCCGCTTGGCTGGATCAGCGTAGTTTTGCGTATTAATAATTTGTTTTATCATGTTATTTTGATAATAAAGATTTCCCTACTTTTTTCCAGACTAAAGCAGTAGAAACGAAACTATCCAGGCAGCCATCCAGTCCAGACAGAAACATTATATTGCACTGAAGAATGAGATGCACATAAACGCATACACCATTAATTAATGAAAAGGCTTAAAATGAAAGGGCGCCCTATAATAAGTGATATATCGAGACATTAGGTTATCTTAAGTTGTGTAGGGCATGGCATGACTATCGTTCCCAGACAAATTATTATCGTAAATTAGTATACAGATATATTACTTGTTTCAAAAACACGCATGCATACTTACAACTTACAATACATGCATAGAAATCATTTACTGTTGCACTTATAAAAGTATCTTTTTTACGATACTTGCTACGAAAAATAAGATGTTTAATTTAATTTTGTAAAATCCAGACAGAGATGAACTCATGAAGCTTGTACAGTTATTGTTAAACGGGTATACATGCATACATATACTTTTACAAATTTTTGATGAAATGCAAGAGAATTTAGGTGATATTGCTCTATTCCTTATTTGCTTTGGCCCATTTCACTGTCGGGTTTAACTTAAAAATACAAGATGCAATTCAAAGTGCATGTGCAACAAACAGGAAGAGCAGAGAAAAATTAAAATGCTATCACATCAGAAAAATCTTGATGATGAGGTTTATTTGGTTTGGTCACACTGTTAGTAATGCGTCCTGGTAGTCGATAACCAGCCCAGACGAGAAAAAATATAATGACAAGACGACACTTTTTTGAGTAGAGTGGAGTTGTAGAAACTTGATGGTGGAGATGTCTTGTTGTTTTGTGGCCTTTCGTTTTATTGTTATTTCTGGGTGAACATTATCATAATGTTGAGGATGACGATGACGATAATGATTCTGATGATTAGAGAAGTCAGAAAAGAATTTTTTCTTCTCTAGGTTCATGTCATGCTACTAACGATAAGAAAATGGTGTATAAACCCAGAGTACAATACAACTAACCCAACCTTTCTTTATACAAATATTTCCGTGTCTTTTTTACCAATTTAAAAGAGCAACAAAACACGGCAACAGGGAATCGTGTCTAATAATATATGCAGATGTACAATATAAACGTGTAATGGTAAAATGCATAATTTCCATTCATTCCAACTGATTGACAAAGCCACTTGACCGTTTATTGGTTTTGTCGCGTATAAAACATGTCGGTTTCCAATACATAAACTATAAACAAGAACCTCCAACACAATGAAGACATCACAATTAAGGCCAACAATATATGAATATCTCTCTGTACAACAAGTTTTAAAACTTGCCATAAGGGATAACAAACTTGTCTGTATTATAAGGCGTCATTATAAATTCAATATTGAAATATCAAATTGTTTGGGAATCGACTGCCAAAAATCATTATGAGCTTCTCAGGGTCACGTAATTGAATTAATCTTGATGCAGCAGCTAATAAATTTGTACTCATAGAACTCTTCACTAAATTTCTTGCTGATGGTCAATTTTACATTAAAGGACAAGTTATTATAAGGGCCATTTTTGGGCTAAAATTCAAAAAATTCTTTCTAAGCCTATTTTTGTAAAGCTCATCGAATAATGTGCAACGGTGAAAGTTTTGGCCAAATTGGACCACCCTGAAGAAAGTTATGACCGGTCAAAGTTGGCCAAAAAAATGTAAAATTTTTTCGACTTCTCATTTTCAAAGTTGAGTATCTTCAACATTTCTCAGAGTAAACCAACAATCAACATATCATTAAAAAGGGTATTGTATACTGATACTATTGCACCTATGGCATAGCCTAATAACGTGGCAGTGTCGCTTT